>CAOJBK014810553.1:0-14384 GCA_948294925.1 Codiaeum variegatum
TTTTTGAACAATAATTGGATAGATCCTTATTGATGAATATGGGTCCTTTTTGGTTTACTTATTTGTTAAAGAGTTTAATGAATATCTAAACCAAACATGTCAAAAGTGTTTTGGCATGGCAAATGTTTTATTAAAAAAAAATGATATGTTACTGTTCATATAGAATTGTTGTCCAATTTTGGACAGCAATTCTATCTTATGCTACGCGACTCCTTATTCGCCCTTTAAATACATACCCAGAGGTGACGTTCTATACAAAAAGACATGGACTGGCATCCACCTTAGGCATGTCTATGATGAAGAAGCCTACAAAATCATGGAAGAAATCCATTGTGGAATAGATGGTACCCACATGAATGGTTGGGCAGTGTTTTGAACAATCATGAACCAATGCTACTATTGGTTGACTATGAATGGGGACTTTGCATGGTTTGCTTCAAGGTGGCCAAAGTGTCAAGAGTATTCTAAGCTCCAGAAGCTTCCATACTCTCCACTCAATCCTATTTACCCCTTTGCCCTTTGCAGTTTGAGGCATCGACGTCATAAGCATGATTTCACTGAAGTCATCTATCATCCCTGAATACATCCTAGTTGCCATTGATTATTTCACTAAATGGGTTGAAGTTGCACCTTACCAAACTTTAGACTCAAAGAATGTAGCTTAATTCATTAAGACAAACATCATCGCTAGATATGGCATTCCACATGAGATCATCTTTGATAATGGCTCACATTTTCAAAAAGAAGTAGTCACTCTCCTTTAAAAGGAAGAAAATCAGACATCATAGATCTTCACCATACAGACCTCAAACCAATAGCGCAGTTGAAGCCACCAATAACGCATTGAAGAATATGCTTTAGAAGATGATCAACAATCATAAAGGTTAGCACCTACATTTGCCAAGTGCCTTCCCTGGGTATAGAAAAATCTATAAATCAGTTACCAGAGCCATGCCATATTCATTGGTTTATGGAATGGAAGTAGTTCTTCTTATAGAGTTTGAAATTCAGAAAGCCCGAGTTCTCCAAGAAACTCATATCTCAAAACTCAATTTGCAACATGCCTATTATGATTAGTTAAACTTAATTGATAAGAAAAGGATGGAAGCACTCTACCACACTTAGAACTATCAAATTAGAATTGCAAAGCACTTCAACAAAAGGGTACGGAGTTATAATCTTTAGGAAGGTTATTTGGTCCTAAAAGAAATCAAATAAGTCATAAATAACCCTTGAGGGAAATTCAAACCTTCTTAGAGTGGACCATACATCATCAAAAAGATCATGTCAAGCATAGGCATCATCATGATGGACATCGACAGCAACAAGTTCAACCATCCCACCAATCTCGATTAGCTCAACAAGTATTTCATATAGTGTTCATATTGCATTGAGCATGTATTTAGGCATTATCATTTTCGTAATAAGAACTATGTGGACCTGGTTCTCCAAAACTATAAGTTTTATTCTAAATTCAAAATTTCAAACTCAATGCAAAGGATGATGCTCAAACCTAAAAGCCTCTAAAATGAGTTAAAATGGCCAACCCGTTCAACTGGAACAGCCAGGTCAACCTCGACGTCTGTACCGAGCAAAAAGGAAAACTCCTCAAAAGTTAGACACATCATGTCCATACCAGCCCCAAATCAGAAATTGTTATAGACGGGGTCCCAAAATCGGATACAAGCATTCAGAAATTCTCAACATATCCTTACACCCCTAAGTGTTGGTAGAGATTCTATACCGAAATTCTCGTGGTTAATTCTACATACCTTATCCAATTTCTAGCACTAGCCATGCATTATATGACTAAAAAAGAGTTCCATGTTGTGGGTAAAATGAAAAGAAAATGACTTTTTCCAATAATAGACCTATTTTCTGTGATTTTCTGAGTCAAAAATTGATTTTTGTACATATATTTATAGTGGCACGAAAAATGAGGTAGAAAAATAGAGTTTGGAAGGCTGAACATGCATAGATGCATGCTATTAAGACAAACTCACAGTTTAGGCCCAAATGGATGTGTTTGGAGGCAAATGCATGCGTTTACCACACGTACGTGTGCTCGCATGCTGACCCCGCCCATCGTGAGGATTCATTTCAACTCGATCCGATTCCATTTTCGCTAGATTTCTGAACAAAATATTTCTTAAAATCAAAATTTCCAAACAAACTTATTTCTCATAAACATAAAAATCATAAGATAAAATATGAGAATCTTTTGAATTTTCATAAAATAAATTAATAAAATGCAAACTACAACAACAGATCAAATTTGTTACAAAAGCCCACAACATGAAGCCCACAATAGTCAAACTGCATCATTGTGCATCGTCCTCTTCTTCTTCCTCGTCCTCCTCTTCCTCAGCCTTAGCCGATGGACCACGTATCCTGACAACCCTTGGCTCTCTCTGGCTCCTCAGGAAACTCAGCTTAGCAAGAGTGGTACTCAGAGAATGCAACATCTTCTAGTGAGCATCAATGCCCTAGGCATAAATCATATAAGGTACCTGTAAAAAAATAGACAAAAAATTAGAAGCTATTAATATAGAACAAATAATAACCAAAGGGTTAGAAGCTCACCGTATCAGGAATCTGAGTAAAGTCCACCTGAGGCATGCCCAACAAGTAGTCATAGCCCACGTGATGAATTTGACTTAGGTCTGCCACTTCAATGTAGAAGACCTGACCAGGTATCTGAGGAAGTATAGCCTACGACTGGCCAGAGTTGGCAAGCATGTTAGATGTCGAAGCACCCATACCCGAAGAGGTATAACTATAATGGGATGTAGCCCAAGGGGTAGGACGACTACCATCACTATGAAGTTTCCACCTCGGAGCAATAGCAGTCTAGCCCCGACCAACGTAAAGCAGAGGTCTCCCGACCATCAAGCGGACTGCTACAAAGTCTAGGTATGAAGAATCCATAAGAAGATAATCCTCCCTAGCTCTCTTCAGCCTCCAGTAAACCTGAAAAGGCATAAACATCTTCTCTCTCATCTGTATAGAAGGATCCTCTGGCACAATCCTCTCCTCAGTAAACTGAGCCATCATATGCTCCCCTAGAAAGTACTATATCAAATTGGACGAACCTAAGAGGACCCGCCTCTAAGTAAAGGTGATGCACATAGCAACAAGGTCCACACCCTCGAATGGAGAAGGGCCAAAAGGCCTCCAGACAAGGTTAGTCCTTACATTCTTTTTATAAAATATTTATAATTAATTTATCATTATAATTAATAGGCATTACATTTTATATGATTTTTTGTATCGTTTAAATTTATTGCACATTAGGAGATGTCAGAATGGGTCATGACACGATAATATGATTTGACTAACATAAAAAATTATATATTAGGGTTGAGGCTTAATAGGTTTGTGTCATACATTAAATTAAATGTGTCATGTAACATGTTGATTTACTGCATTCTCTTTTTCATTAATTTATAGGAGGTCAAGGGGAAATACTTCTTCAAAAGAGTAAGATGGTACATGATTCATTCCCTTTTAATAAAGTTAGCCTTTTTTTATTGCATAAGGAAGCCTGTCATTGACCTATTTAATTTTATGGGTTGTGTCATGTCAACCAAATCTAATTGACCCATTTAATAACTTAACTAATTTTTAAGAACTTATGTACATGTATTAATAAGCTAATTTTTTTTATATCAAGGATATTAGAATTTAAAACTATTATTCAAATTTATAAATGTTATTATTATATTAAATTTTTGTTTGAAATTAATTATATTATGTAGCCCATGAGGGGCGCAGTCTGATGGTAAGTAGCTAATGTTTATAGTTGTTCGTTCCAGGTTCGATTCTCAAAAGAGGTAGGAAGTAAAATTATTTTAGACATTAGTCCACCCTCCTATCTTTTAAAAAAAAATATTATATTTGCTATATATATTAAATGGGTTAAACAAGTTATATTCAAGTATATGACTCGTATATGACTAATTTAAATAAATGGATTGCATGTATAGTGTTCATGTCACATATTTATTTATTGTGTCGTATTAGGATCAGAAATATAGAAATAATTAAGAAATGAGTCATGTTCATGTTGATCCTGATCATGTCATTTAAATGAGTCAATCAAATATGAATTCAACCCACTAACATGTTTTGACACCTATATTGCACGTGTGAATGTGTTTTATTAATTTATAGTAATCAAAAGATTTTACATATGTACAATTCACATTATGCATTTTTGAATTTTGACAACATAAAAATAATCAAAGTAAAATAAAAATGAATATTTACCTTACACAATTTATCTTAGACATGTTAATAAAATTATAATTAAATTATCATATATGATTATTTGCAAATATAAGTAACATAAATGTATTTTAGAAAAAAATTATCATATATGATTCTTTATAAAAAAATCACAAATGAATCTATATTATTTATGGATTATAATAAAATCATGATAAACATAAGAGATTATTTTATCTTAGTTAAATGTCATATGATAACTTTAATTGTATATTATTTTACAAGGATTTACAAATTTATAAATTTTATAAAATAAATATATCAAATTAAAATTATAAATTTCAATATTATATATATGTATATTTGATTTAAAAAATTAAAAAAATTTAAACTATTATTTTATGATACAATTTATTTAATTGATATGTTAATTGCATTTTTTAACAAAGGATTTAACAAAAACCAATGCAATGCACAGGAATACACCTAGAAATGAGCTAAAATTGAATTACTCAAAAAAGCAAAGAAAAGAGGATAATCACCCAAGATTAGTCAATAGCTTAACTTTCTATATGAATAAGGCTATGAACAATGGTGTCACACCCCATTTTTGAAGTGTGACGGTCTTAGGGCAAGAGTACATCTAAAACTACCATAAACCTGTAGAATCCTAAATAACACATATATCCTCAGGATCTCAAATAATTCATATAAGTATACTTAGCCAATTTAGTCACAAATTTCTATAGAAATTTCGGCAGAGTTCCATATGTAACTAGACCAATGTCCCCTGTGACAAAAAAAAAAAAAACACTTGTATATTTCTTTCCAAACTCAATTTCAATACCAATGACACCTCCTGGATCCCTAATCCAATCAACACAGGCAAAACATAAATATATTAGAAATCCATAATATACATCATAATATATCAATATAGGTTCTAAACCATCAAAATACTACGGAGCATCTAGAATATGTACCAATATACATAAAGGAAAGTAAACTCAAAATGCTTATATTTACTTGCTTCTTGAAGAGTGAGGAAGTTCAAGAAGCTCTATCTTCCCTAGGATGATCTCCTTCTACTTTATCACATGAAATCATCATAATATAGATATGAGCTTTCATATCAAAATATACTAATACCTAAAGGTTATAGAATAATAATGTCAATAAGCTCAAATGGAAAAATAATCAATAAGCATGGTATGCAAAATGTCAGAGGTATAAAAAAAATGTGGCAATAGAACTATATAAGATAAAACTAAACAAAATATCAAAATAACAGAACAAGCCCTAGGAGCCTTAACAGAATTCAGAATACATTTACTTGGTCAAGTATATGCCTAGAGTATTAAGTCCCCTTAAGGTAGGACACTAACACCGGTGCACACAGCCTAGTAGTTTACCTCAACTAGTATGGGTGTTCTGTCATATATAATACAAGGTAAGGTTAAACATAGAAAAAAGTTATCCAAGATCATTAATGATTCATTTAACCAATAAATTGCAATATTTCAAATAACGTATCATATTTGGTCAAGGTCACTATGGTAATTTTCATTTTCAAAGAAGTTTGTTAAATTACAAAATTAGGAAAATTAAGGTTCAAAGACTATCAAAATTATATTATAACAAGAAATAGTGTATAAGCAATGTATGGCAAGTTTGGTATCAATAATGTCAACAAGCATAAATAAGGTAAGGGTTAAGTATTAGCATACTTTCATAAACACACCTCTTAACTCAAAATAGTTCAATTACACTCAAAGTACCTCAATCCAATCCGAAGCTCACCAATTTGCCCAAAACCTCAACCTAGGGTAAAACCCTAATCTTATCCCTACACAAGAAAATGATAAACCAAGGAGCAATCAATGATCAAGCTCAACAATTATTGATTTATACTCAATTAACAAGCGATAATGAGTGATAATTTTTTGGATAACATAACTTTACATACCAAAGTATCTTTTTCATAAACTTTAATCCAAGTTCTTCATAGAGGCAGAACTAAAAGGATTCAAAAGCCTGGTAGCACACCTATAACCATACGATAAGAAAACAACATTGAAAAGAAGCTCAAAATCTAAAAATTCACTTTTTATACAGACCTAAAAGGGTTTCTCTCTAGGATTACAAAGATACCTTATTTTCATGAAACGGAGTTAGGGAGAAGCGAGAAAAACACATTGAAGTTTTTTGTAATAGTATGCTTCAACAAGGAGGTGATGGAGCGTCCAGCTTCCAAATGAGATGATTATGGATTCATTGGAAAGCTCTTTCATAGTAATTCAAGGGTGGCGGAGTACAAGAAAATAGAGTAGAGTAGGATGGCCGTTTTGGCTCCAAAGTTGACTCAGTTACTGTTCATCTGAATTTTATTACTATTCATTTAGAACATATGTATTTTCACTCTAATTCTAAAATTTTCTATCTTCCAACAATCTAACGCACTTATAAATCTCTTCTCAACACTATAATGATGTATGTAGGTATTTATATGGTTTATGGGTCAATTTGAGACTTCTACAAATTTATAAACTAATGAAAAAGGGGCATTTATTCACTTTAAGTTATAACCAATCAAATTATAACAATCATGTGTGTGTTTCCCATCATATTACCCTTATAATTGATGCATAATGATATTAAAGTAACACACTAATGAGATTGTAAGATTCTGTAAAGAAGACTGAAGGACTTTCTTTAGATTAATCAAGTGCAAACTCACATATTCATTAAATTTCATATGGAGTTCTATTTCTTTTGATTTTCAAATTCATCTTAGTTATTTAATAATTTGGTTTGGTGGTTTGAAAACCTTAGTTATCTTAAAATATCATTATCAAATAAGAGTAATTTAGAACATTTTGATTAGAATAACTTAAAATACTGAAAAGAAAACACAAGTAAACCTAGGGTATAACATTATACCCCTTTTGAATAAAATTCATCCTCGAATTTGAAAGAGGCTTACATTACTCATTAGAGAATAAATAGGGATAACAATCTCTCATACTCTGTTCACTTTCCCAATTGCATTCTTCCATTTTCTAATTTTGCCATAACACTTTCACCACTGGGATTTGATTATTTTGAAGTTTTCTAATCAATCAATCCACTATGGCAACTGGAATTTCTTCATATGATAAATCCAAATTTATCTCTATTGATTGATTTTGCAACACATGTGTGGGGTGTGGGACATACTTGCGAAGCATGGAAATATGAAACATCGAATGAACACCTCTAAACTAGGTGGTAATGTTAACTGGTTAGAAACATCTCCAACACGCTCTAGAATCTCGAAGAAACCAATGAATCTTGGTGACAATTTCCCCTTTTCCAAAATCTTATAACTCCCTTCATCGGTGAAACTTTAAAGAACACATGGTCACTAATAGAGAATTGTAAATCTCTTCTTTTAGGTTTGATTTAGCTTTTATGATGACTGAATGTTGTTTTAAGCCTTTCTTTAATAAGAGGTATTTTCTCTTAAGTGTTCTTAATCAACTCAGGTCCCTCAATATACTTCTCACCCTCCTCATCCCAGCATAAAGGAGATCTAAGTTTCCTTCCATATAGGGCTTCATATGGTTCTATTTTGATTATGCTATGATAATTGTTGTTGTAGGAAAATTCAATCAATGACAAATGTTTGTCCTAATTACCTTCAAAATGTAGAATGCACATCCTCAACATATCTTCCAATGTCTGAATGGTTCTTTCTGACTAACCATCCATCTAAGGATGAAATGTTGTACTGGAGTCCAATTGGATACCTAATGATTCCTGTAATTTCTACCAAAATCTAGATGTGAATTGTGTCGCTTGATCAGAAATGACAGAGATTGGAATTCCATGAAGGCATACAATTTCATCAATGAATAGCTAGGCATACTGGGCAGTTGAATATGTGATTTTCAAAGGAAGAAAATGAGCTGACTTTGTCAATCAATCCACAATCACCCAAATTGAGTCATATCCATTAGAAGTTTTCAGTAAACCAACCACAAAATCCATAGTTATCCTCTCCCATTTCCATTCTTACAAAGGCAATTGCTGAAGCAAACCAGTAGGCTTCTAATGTTCAAATTTAACTTGTTGACAAGTCAAGCATTTTGCTACAAACATTGAAATATCTCTTTTCATCCCACTCCACTAATAAGAGTTCTTCACCTCATGGTACATTTTTGTTACTCCCAGATGCACATATTAGCTGACATAATGACCCTTCTTTCATAATTTTTTATCATAACCTATCAATTACAGAACACATAAATGAGTGCCATATTTTCATATTCCATTATCAATACTGAAACTAGAAGCTTTCCCTGCCATAACATCATTCTTCAATTTCATCAAGTGAGGGTATTTATCATGAGCATTTTTAATGTGATCAATCAAAAGTGACTTTACTTGAAAATGGACCAATAATGCTCTAGAATCAATCACCTTAAATGGACACCCATGTCATATAAACTCCGATTCTTCTTTATTAAAGATCTTCTATATACCTGAATGTGAGCTAAACTCCCAACTGATTTTTGACTCAAAGCATCTGCTAGCACATTAGCCTTTCCTGGATGGAATAAAATTTCACAATCATAAGGTTTAAGTAATTCCACCTTTGCTTGAGATTCAAATCTGTTTGCTCAAAAATATACTTCAAGCTTTTTATGGTTTGTATAAATTTGTCACTTTTCTCTATAAAGATAATGCCTCTAAATTTCTAGAGCAAACACGATAGCCGCCATTTATATATCATGGGTTGGGTAATTTAACTCATGCTTTCTTAATTTCTTAGAAGCATAAGCTATCACCTTACCATGTTGTATTAGAACACAACTAAGTCCCACCCTAGAAGCATCATAATACACTGCATAGTCTCCTTTTTCAGAGGGAAGTGCCAAAATTGGGGATGTAGTGAGATAATTTTTGAGCCTTTGAAAGCTCTCCTCACATTCACCATACCACTGATATTTCACCTATTTCTGGGTGAGCTTTGTCAGAGGTGCTTTTATTTTGGAGAAATTTTTGACAAATCTCCGATAATAACCAGCCAAACCTGAGAAACTCCTAATTTCAGTCACATTGATGGGTCTAGGCCAATTAAGGATTACTTCAACTTTCTTCAGATCCACTTAAAGCCTTTCTTTGCTAACCACATGCCCCAGCAAATAAACATGATCAAGGAAAAATACACATTTAGAGAATTTGGCATATAACTGATGCTCCCTCAAAGTCTATAAAATAATTTCGAGATGCTCTTCATGTTTTTCTTGGCTCTTTGATAGACTAAGATGTCATCAATGAAGACAATGACAAACTTGTCTAAATAAGCCTTAAAGACTTAATTCATCAAGTCCATTACAGCAGCTGGAGTATTCGACAATCCAAATGGCAATATAAGAAACTCATAATGCCCGTATTTAGTTCTGAATGCTATTTTAGGCACATCTTCCTTCTGAATTCTTGATTGATGGTAGCTCAATCTCAAACCTATTTTTGAAAAGTGGCTTACACCCTAAAATTGATCAAATAAGTCATCTGTCCAGAGAAGAGGATATTTGTTCCTAATAGTGACTTTATTTAATTGTCTATAATCAATGTAGAGTCGTAATGAACCATCCTTATTCTTTAAAAAAAGAATAGGAGAACCCCACGATGAGCTATTAGGATGAAT
Organism: Codiaeum variegatum; assembly: GCA_948294925.1. Classification (NCBI taxonomy): domain Eukaryota; kingdom Viridiplantae; phylum Streptophyta; class Magnoliopsida; order Malpighiales; family Euphorbiaceae; genus Codiaeum; species Codiaeum variegatum. The sequence goes on from CAOJBK014810553.1 coordinate 9,920, forward strand.
GAACCCTTTATCAAGAAAATCTTGTAATTTAGTCTTCAACTCTTTTAGGTCAACCAGTGCCATATAGTAAGGATGAATGGAAATAGGATCAGTTCCCAGTACCATATCAATTGCAAATTCAATCTCCCATTCAGGTGGTAACCTTGGTAATTCTTTTGGAAACACATCTAGAAATTCATTAACAACAGGAATATGCTCCAATCTTTTAACTTCCACTTCCTCATCTCTCACATAATCCAAATAACCCAAACTTCCTTTTTCTAAAAGCTTCCTCGCTTCAATAGTAGAAATTAAATTATGAGGAATTTCATTTCTATCTCTATGAAATTCAAATTCTTCCCTTAAAGGAGGTTTAAACACCACTTTATTATTGTGGCAATCAAGAGCGGCAAAATTTTGAGGTAATTAATCCATACCCAAAATCACATCAAATTCTAACACTGGTAATTCAATGAGATCAGCAAACAATTTTTTATCATGAATTTTCACATTATAAGTAGAAAAGATATTTTGAACCTCAATCTCTTCTTCTAAAAGAGTAGACACAATCATAGAATTTTCAAGAAATTTACAGGCAATAGATAATTTCTTGGCAAAACATGGAGATGTAAATGAATGAGTGGCCCCATAATAAAATAATGCTCATGCATTAATATTTTGAATGGGAAGAATACTTGTTATCATGGTATTAAAATCTAGAGCTTCATTCTGAGCCAAATTAAACACTCTTCCATGACCTTTACCCATAGGTGTCTGATCATAAGTCTTTGCTGAAGCCTACTCAGTGCCTCTGTCCCTATTTTCTTTACCCACAGGAGTACTAGTATCACCCATTCTATTCATCTAAGTGATGGACTAAGAAGCTTGTGGTCTAATGGCAACTCCTAATGGATAATCTCTCAAAAAATGACCTTGATCTCCACATCTGAAGCATGCACTTGTCTCTCAATGACATTGACCCTTATATGGCTTCCCACAGGTAGAAAATGGTGGAACAGAAATCCTAAATGGAGCAAAATTTACTACACTGAAACTAGACTAAGAAACTACCTCTGAAGGGCTCTGTTGAGCCTGAGGTCTAACCTATTGATTTCTCAAGCTTCCAACTAGAAAACTTGATGCACTCACAGTCTTTACCCTACTATCATATTTACTTTTCTTAGAAGAACTCCCCACTTATGGTTTCCTTTTCTGTTCTTGAGTAGCCTTCACCTCTATTTCTTTATTTTCAATCAACTTTTCTCAGTCCACCACTTTAAAGTAGGAATCAAAGTAATGTGGTTCTAATATTTTATATATAGGAGCGATTAACCCTCTTCAAAATTGGTGAATTCTAGCAGCTTCATTAGGAACCAAAGCTGGAGCATATATTCTCAGTCGCCTAAACTGCTAAGAATAGTAAGAAACTATCATATTCGTAATCTAAATAAGTCTCTCAAACTCCATAGCTCTAGCTTCTCTTTCACTTTTTGGTAGGAATTCATCAATCATCAATTCCTTGAATCGTTCCCAGCTAATTCCTGCACCCTCTCTGAGTATCTTAAAGATGCTCCTTTTGAACCACTTTTTAACCTCTCCCTTCATCAAATAACAAGCAAACTCTACTGCTCTTCTATCTGGAATTTTCAGAATATGTATTTTATCTTCCATCTCTTCTAGAAAATTAGTGAGATCTACATCACCCCAGTACTTTAAAGGCTTAAGCTTTAAGAATTTCTCATAAGTGACTTCTGGTACTAGTGGGGAAGCCAGTGGTGGAGGAGCTATTGAAGGAGTAACTGATGGACCGATTGGTGGTACAGGAGCTTTAGAGGTAGCATGAGCAACTAGAGTAGGAGGAGGAGGTTGATGCATTTGATGATTCAATTATTATGCCAACAACTCATAATTTCTTTATAACTTCTCCAATTATTATGCTAACACTGTTGCATTAGCTGGAGATGCTGGTGGGGGAGGAGGAATAAGGGGGTTTATATTATCTCCTGCTCTAATAGTAGAACCTTCTTTAGGAGGTATATTTCTCCTGGGTCAACCCTGACCTCGGCCTCGACCTCGAGGTGGTCGTGGTGGCAAATCCATCAACTGATAAAATAAGATAATGATACTTTAGAATTCCAAAATTATAATGCATACAAATCCATATCAAATGAAACAAAATGATAAGGGATAATTACAAAAAAGTACCCTGTGGTTTCTCACATTTTCACTTATGAGTCTGTGAATTTTCTTTTTTACAAAGAGGGGTCTGAGGTTTATTTTTTTTTTAGCAATTAGGGGTCCACTGCCTCAATATCATTAGTTAATGTTGATTTAGCATAGTGACACAGACGTGGCATAGTCAACATTGACATAGCACCGACAAACAATGATAATGTGGCATGGTAGGTCCATTTTATTAATCCATGTGAAAAAATTAGGGACTATAAAGTGCCACGTCAATGTTGTCAGATAAGTGAATGGATTGATAATTTGAACCCACAGTGTTATACACATGTTGATTATAGGTACCTTGTCATAATTGACTATGCCATGTTAGGTTTTTCGGTGCCAAATCAGTGTTTTGCTCATGTTGTCAATGCGGTGGACCCATGATTGCTAATGGTTCTAAGGTTTTAGAACCATAATTGCAAATGAAATAAACCTCAGACCCTTTTTTATCAAAAAAAAAATTCACAGACCCATAAGTGAAAATGCGCAAAACCACAGGGTATTTTTTGTACTTATCCCAAATGACAATTAGGAACCTATGCTTCATAGTTTTTTTAGTTAACCATTTATTAACTTATGCTCTAATACCACATTTGTCATACCCTGTTTTTAATGTGAGACGGTCCGAAGGAAAGTGTACGTCTAAAACTACCATAAACCTATAGAACCCTAAATAACACAAAGTATCCTAAGATCTCAAATAATTCATGTAATCATACTTAGAAAATTTAGTCACAAATTTCAACAGAAATTTAGTAGAGTTTCGTCTGTAACTAGAATAATGCCCCCTGTGACAAAAGAAACATATCACTTCTATAATTCTTCCCAAACTCAATTTCTACACTAATGACCCCTCATGAGTCCCCAATCTAATCAACAAATGCAAAACATAAATATATCACAAATCCATAGTATACATTATAATATATTAGTATAGGTTCTAAACCATCAAAATACTACGAAGCATCTAGAATATGTACCAATATATATAATGGAAAGTAAACTCAAAATGCTTATATTTACTTACTTATTAAAGAGTGAGGAAGTTCAAGAAGCTCTTTCCTCCCTAGGGCAATCTCCTTATACTCTATCACCTAAAAGCATCATAATATAGATGTGAGCTTGCATCTCAGTGATTTTATGAAATATATTAATACATAAAGGTTATAGAATGATAATGTCAATAATATCAAATGAAAAAATAATCAATAAATATGGTATGCAAAATGTAAGAGGTATGAAAAAATTTGGCAATAGAACTATAAAGAACTAAATAGAATATCAAAATAACAGAACAAGCCTTAGGAGCCTTAATAGAATCTAGAATATGTATACTTGACCAAGTATATGCCTAGAGTATCAAGTCCCCTCCAGGTAGGACACTGATAAATCAGACTGTATTAGCTTAGTCACCGGTACATATGGCCTAGTGGTTTTACCCCCCACTAGTATGAGCGTTCTATCATATTAAATCTAAGGTAAGGTCAAACATAACAAAAGTTATCCAAGGTCACTAATGGTCTCATGTAACCAATAATCACAATATTTCAAATAATATATCATATTTGGTCAAGGATCAATATGGTAACTTACATTTTCAAAGAAGTTTGTAAAATTACAAAATTAGGGAAATTAAGGTTTAAAGATTATCAAAATGATATTATAACAAAAAATAATGTATAAGCAATGTATGACAAGTTTGATATTGTTTGCCTCAAAATATATTACTAAATAGCAGCCGTAAGTATACGGGCTATTGCAATACAGGATGAGAACCCAAGGTCGTATTCCAAAGGACCTTTGGAACTCAGTTTTATTAAGCTTAATTGATTTATTTCTCAATGTTCAAGTAAAAGTAAAAGAAGATTTTGATTTGATTTTAAAAAGTAAATTTAAAAATAAGCAAACAATAAATATGAATATGCAATAATATGAAAATTGTCTAGAGAAATTAACAATCCATAGTCTATCCTTTATGATACTTAACTATGAACTCTATTATTTAAGTTTAATCATCCAAATTTTAATACAATCATTCAACTAGAGCTTACCCTACTCTAGCTAATTCATTTATAGATGTAATCTAGAGAAAACATGCATTAATCTAAGGATTATGACTAAAACTTATGAACCTAATTCTTTTTAGAATCTTAATTGAATATTTCCAGGTTTATAATTCCACTTTCACTCCATCATCCTAACCTTAACTTAAACTAATTGGTGATCAAACAATTATTTATAATAGTTAATTCAATTC
>CAOJBK014811744.1:0-16016 GCA_948294925.1 Codiaeum variegatum
CTCAACATATCACTGATTATGGAAACCATATGCCATATACCAATACTTGTATAGCATCAGTATGTAAGCAATAACAAACTATAACCACCAATATGCTAGATAATTGTGAGGCCCCGACCGAGCATCTGGTAGGATTTCCCCAGAAGGAGTGCACCTCCATACCTTCTGTAAGGCTCGAAGGAAACCTTTTGGATTGTGCCCATCTGGCATCACATATTGTAGTCAGGTTCCCATATTTATGCATCCACATGTGTCCATTGAAGTGCATGTCTTGTGTGAATTGTGTAGAGTCGCCACTTAACCTTTAAGAAAAATTAGTTTTATTCTTAGGTGATTAAGAAATCTTTTGATTTTAACTCCATTTTTAAACAAATATCAGTTTTCTGCCCAACTGGAAAAGCTATTCTTTTTGGAACCAAAGGGGGTTTGGGAGTTCGTGATCTGAAAATATTTTAATAAAAATAGTTTTTATACCATTTTAATTAAAATAAAGTTTTGGCAAAAAAAAATCATACAAGTTCAATTAAAATTGGATTTTGGAGTATGCATAAGCAAGATTATCGAATGAATGCATGAAAATGCCAATATGAAAATGACATCCATAAAGGGGTAAATTCAAGTGATTTTCTAAAGGTCCTTTCTCTAGCCCACTTCAGGTTCCTGGGAAGGCACAATTCCCCAAATAAAGTGATAAAAATTAATACAGGCAAAACCATTGAAATAGGGGATCTCCCCTGTAGTCTTATGATCTGGGAGAAGAACACATTCCCCAAAGCCATATATCAAACAAAAACAACAATATGGAATAAATGATACAATGAATGAAATTAAATTGGTAAACAATAAAAAAACATAACAATAAAACAAATAATAACAAATAACAATAAAAGAAAAAGGGTTTTAGGTTGAAACCATGAAAAGCTTACCGGTGTATTCCTTTGAATGGGAATCAAACCCCACACCGTTCTCCTTTCTCATGAATGGTGGGGGTTGTTCTAATAACAATAGGGTGATTTGTTGGTTCAGTAGCTAATTGATTTTAGATTTATAAAAATAATTAACTGCATAAGCTATTAACCAATTCTGAAATTGATTAATGAAAATTGAATTTAAGTGTGTGTTGTACCTAAACACATTTTAAGGTTTGATTGATTTTAATTATAAAAATGGGTTTCCCATAAAATTACCTTAAATATATGTTAAAAGGCTTAAAATGTGTTCTAATAAGTGTTCCTTAAGTCTGAATTAAAGGGCTTAATATAGTAGTTTGACTGAAGATAAGAACTATATGGTATCATGTTTGCCTTTTTACATGGTTTGGGAACTGGAGGGTTTGATGATTTGACAAAGACAAAGTGAGTCTCTGTTGTGTTCGGAGAGTGCTAATTAAGTGTCTGAATTGTGTTAGACTGGGATGGATTGAGTAGTGATTGGAAGCATTGACAGTCTGTAGTGTCTGAAATCGGAGTGGCTATAGTGTCTGTTGTCTGAAAATGGTGTTTTGGAGGCTCAAAATATAGTAAAATGGTATAAAAGGTTGTCTGGTGAGTGTTTGTAACTTCGTATGAGATCTGGAAAAAGACGGGAAAAATGTTAGAACTTGGGTTTATTTTAAAGGGTCAAATTTATAGGGAATCGTGCTAAAAAAACATAAAAAAAGCATGGAACATGCGTAACATGTGCTACGTATGCGCATGGGCCATTATGCATGTGTAATGGCCTAAATGCATGTGGTCGATCATTTTGGGCCTGGGCTCAATTTTCTGGGTACGGTTGGATTCAGTCCAATTTAGTTTTTTGAGTTTTCTAGATTCGTTTGAAGTCTGATTTATGTCTGATCAGATCTGTTGGACTTATATTAATAGGTTGGATGCAGTGGTGCCAAAATGAGGTTTCACAGCTACCCCTCTTAGCAGTCATATTCATAAGGATGTGACTGCTAAGTGTGAACGCATTTAATGTCATGGTTGAGAGATTTTCCTATAAATAGGGCTTGAAACTTCATTTTCAATTATCACAACTTTCAAATTCTCTGAAAATTTCTTCTTCTTCCTTTCTAATTTGGAGAAAAAGTTGTAGGATGTTACTGGTTTCAATTATCAAAAAGGAGGAAGATCTATCTGTGTTACTGAGTGCGTCTTTAGGATGGAGGTGATTCCAGCTTTCGACTCTTCGTCACTTGAAGACTTGGTGAATAATCCATAATATAGTTTTTCTACGGATGAACTGCTCGACGATATACCTGAATCTACCGGGCTGTCTGATTTTGAAGCAGTACCTTTACCAAACTAGTTTCCTACCGATCATTTGATGATGGACAGATCTCAGCCGCCCAAGCCTGCCAATTCAAATTTACTAGCGTACTGATAGGTGCATGCTAGTTGGCTTGGCTTTCCCATAGTATGTATTTCCTGTCACTCTTTATTTTCTATGTCATTTTTTTTCTTTTCTCTTATTTTATTTTTGCAAAATAAAATAGAGTTAGAAATAAGTGGATTTGAAAATATCAAGGATAGAATGCATACTTGTAGGATGGCCAATTTAGTGAGAGAGGTGGTTGGTCTCTCCAGAATAAGATGATCGATTTCTTGAATGCCCATCCTAAGGTTGCACAATGGGTAAATCCTGCTAACCTAACTGGTTGGCTGCACCTAGACATAGGGTGTACTCCTGATCGGGCTCTGATTTGTGCCCTTTTTGAGAGGTGGTGGATGACCACCAACATATTCTATTTGTCTATGGGGGAGATAACCATGACCCCCTTTGAGTGGTCTTGCTTGACTGGCATGCAGTTCGGATGTCGCACTGTAGTTTTTGATGCGAGGGTGAGACAACGCCATGAGTTAGGGACTCTGCTGGGAAAGCGTTTGCTGAGTGATGGCCAGAGGAAGATTTAGAGGACTGTCTTACTAGACTTACTTGATCGGATGACCCAGAGGATTGATAATTATACTATTGATTAGTGTGCTCGAGTTTGTTTGCTGATCATCTTATCGACCATTTTCCTATACAATGAGTGTGGACTAGTTTACCTAAAGATTCTAGCCTCGCTAGAGAATCTGAGAGATTTGGGCGAGTATGATTGGGGTTAGTGTTAATCTAGCTACAACATATAGAGGAATGAGCATCATATCTATGGGTTCCACAGCCAACATCCCTTTGACTGCCATTGTCTTGGAGGTCAGTACTTCGCTTCATTTTACTAATTTTGATTTTGCTGATTTTTGCTAAACTGTATGTTTACTTTTACAATTATGGGCCTTTACCCATTTTGGTGAGCTTACCCCCTGAGTAGGGCTATGGTATCCACTTCCTTTTCTGCTTGAGAGGATACAATGTAGAAAGTCTTGGCTCTTTGGATAGGATACTTTCATTTTTTTTTTATTTATTACCGTCGAATTCTAGCGACTACGACTCAAGTGCTATATGAAATAGCTTAACTTGTGCCTTTAGTAGATTTTTGATTTACTACTTTAGATGATTTCAGGTTGCATGGCAGCCTTTTCAGATGATTACTATTGAGGAGGCGGATCGAGATGGTGTTTTTGTTACAGCCACTCAAAGGCGGATTCTGCTAGGATCAACTATACTGATGAAGTTCTTCCTTAGAGTGCATGTCATGGCCCAGTTGGGTGGTGACAAGATACTGCCTACTGACCCTCACTTGGAGATGAGAGAGGAGTTGTCTATTGATTTCTAGGCATATTGGTGGGTTGGTAAAGCTTGGGAGGATTAATTACTAGTTGATGCTTCATATCCCGAGTTTTACACAGCTAGAATGATGGTTGGGATGCCTCTATTTTACACTGATTATGTTTTTATTCCAGAGGGATTCAGTGACCCTACCAGACGGAGGCCTCGGGGTAGGATTACGTATCTAGCTATGCCTCATCAGAGTTCTAGTTCATCTAGCATGGGTGCTTCAACATCCCACATGTCGTCCAGTTCCAGCCAGTCTTGGCACTCTATGCTAAAAACTTCTAATCACTTATCTTACCTTAAGGAAGTAGGCTTCACTTAAGTGCATTACTTTGGTCACAACTATCTCCCAGGAGCTTAGAGGGTAGACTTTGACCATCTCCTAGCAATGGTATGTTTCTAAATTGCATGTTAATTTGTGTTTTATATTTCAGATGACTTCTGATTTTTGTTTGTGTCTTGTAGCTCCCTGGTTTTGCTTATGGTCAAAGTGTAGATAACTTTCAAAGGTGCGCTTTAAGTTTGAGAACCACTTTATCTGCCATTAGTCTGAGAGAGAGTCGACGGGAGCAGTGGTACTTCAAACAACATGGAGCACCTGCAGAACCCGAAGCGAAAGAGGAAGATGCAACATCTAACTCTAAGGTCGATCCATGATGCGGTTATGCATGAAATGTTAGGATGTTTGATATTTTTAGGCTATATTCAGGTCCCGATTCATGAGCTTTTGTAAAAAAAAAATTTTGTTTATTATTTTTTAGAACTAATTTTGAATTTTATGAAAAATTTTGAAATTCAATTCATTTTTTTGTGATTTTTTTTTATTTTTGAGAATGAAAAATGTTTCTTGTTGAAAATTGGGTGAAAAACGGAATCAGATTGAATTGAAACATATAATTTCTGGGGAACAAATCATAGGATGCCATGTGGAAAATATATGCATATGATCAGTACACATGTGTAAGTTGCTTTACGCATGTGTTAAGGCCTTCACTCATGCATAATGGCCAAAACACATGCGTTTTACCTCATTTTGCATTTCTAGCCTTCTAAACTCAATTTTTCTGCCTCGTTTTATGTGCCACTATAAATATCAGTGCAAAAATGATTTTTGACTCTGAAAATGACTGAGGAAAAAAATATTTTTTAGAAAAATGTCTGATTCTTTTTCTTTTTTTTTTTTTTAACATGGAGCCTTTTCTCAACCACGTGATGCATGGATGGTTTCAGAAGTTGACCAAAATGCAGAGGATTAACCTTAGGAGATATAATATGTTTACTTTACCAACTCTTAGGGGTGTAAAAATTGATTGGGATTTTCTGAATGCCTACGTATGGTTTTGGGACCTCGCTGATCGTTTGTTTCGCTTTAGGGCTGGCATGGACAAGATGTGTTATACTTTTGAGGATTTTTTATTTCTACTGGGCATGAATCCTGAGGCCGTTCTAGTTGTTCCAGTTGAACGTGGTAGGCTATTTCAATTCATTCAAAAAGCTGTTGGATTTTAGCACAGAGGCTGCTTCGGGTTTGGTGAGAGATAATTTGGTTGACCTGCCTGCATTGGCCTTTATGTTTTTGGAGGAATCAAAGGATGTCTCCATTTGGATGGCTCGGAGGCTAAGGGCCTATGCTTTTGCTCTAACTGCAAGTTATATATTTATGGGCCCAGTTGTTTTCGGCTATACAAAGATAGCTGAGCTGATACTCTAGATGGGTGAGGGTAAGTCAATTGTGGGGATGATTTTGGCTGAGATATTGCTGAGTTTGGATTGTTATTATAGCTTTAGAGAACCTTAGACTATTAGTCCACTTCTTTTCCAGGTATTTAGATCCTTTTATGCTTATCTATCTTAGCATGTCTTGAGAGTTTTCTGATTTATGTTATTTTGCCTTTCAAAGTTAGCTAAGGGATCACCTTAGGATCATTCCTGGACTTGATAGACCAAAATATTTGACTACTTGGTGCTGCACTAGAAAGGTTGTCTTTTGCCTAGATTCTGAGTGAGAATTGTTTAGCTAGCTTCTGAAGCTGAGTCATTCTGATTTATTGTGGAAGCTTGATTGGTACTCCATCAAGTGGTTTATTCCGAGGAGTCAAGGTTTTAAGTACGTGTATCTACTTGGCTTCTAATATGTGACTTGGTACTAGGCTACCAGAGTTCTTTGTCAGATAGGGCATGATTAGGATATGCCCTCAGATGGCCTTTTATTTAAGGCGACCATAGTGAATGACAAAGTGGCTAGAGCTATCCTTTATCATTGGATCAGAGTCTATTTGAGGGATTTGGTGATTCTCAATGATGATAATGGTAGGTCTGTAGAGTATATTGCATAGTGGATTGAAACTTGTTGGCCAAAGGAGAAGGCCAAGTGAGTTACTATTTTGTCTGAGATTGAGGATTGAGTTTGGACTAGACTTTAGAAAAAATAATAGTTCTGTTTGATTTTTGCATTACTTTCTATTTCAATGCTTTGCTTGATTATTCCAAAAGATGAATAAGACCTCAAAAAACATTTTGTTTTATTTATTAAGCTTTGATTTTTGCCTAAGCCACCTTTTTTGGGGTTTTAACTTAGTGAGCTGCCTTGATTGTTGCATAGACCACCTTTTTTATTTTTAGTTTAGTAGGTTATACCCTAATTTTTTCCTAAGCTGCTCATTTAGGTTTTCAGCTTAGCGGGTTTCATTCTTTTTTCGATTTGTTTATTTGTTCTTTTTAACTTTTGCATGCAATGTTAAAGACCCAAATGTGAATGCAAATGAGAATGAAACATTGATTTTTTATTAAATTATTTGGATCGTGCCTGTACAGGCCGGCTATGTATCTCCTTATAAAAGATAATTTAAAAATTGAATACATAGTAATGTTGGAGAATCAGGTCCATGTAGTTATTATTTGGTAATAATGTCTGAATGCATGCTCATACAACAAGAACACTATATGAAGTATTTCTTGAGTTGGTCAAGATTGGTAGGATGGTTGAACTCATTGCCATCAACATCCATTAGGATGACGCCTCTGCCTATCATGATCTTTTTGATGATGTAAGGGCATATCCAAGAAGATCTAAATTTCCCTCGAGGGTCTTGCATAACTTGTCTGATCTTTTTGAAAACTAAGTCACCTTTTTGAAGATTGCGACTTCGAACCCACTTATTGAAGTGTTTTACTAGTTTGATATGATAATTCTAAGTGTGGTGGAGTGTTTCCATCCTCTTTCATCAATTTCATTGAGTTGGTCATAGTAGGCCTATTGCCAATCGAGTTCAGAGATCTGAGCTTCTTGGAGAACTCTACCTATCTGAATTTCCAATTCTATAAGGAGGACTACTTCCATTCCATAGACTAAAGAGTAAGTTGTAGCTCTAGTAGCTAACTTATAAGTGGTTCTATACCCAAGGAGGGCCCTTAGCAGATGTAGGTGCCAACCTCTATGATTGCTGATCATTTTTTTAAGCTTGTTTTTCAATGCTTCATTGGCGGTTTCAACTGCATCATTTGTCTGAGGTCTGTAAGGGGAAGACTTATGATGTTCAGTTTTTTCCTTTGTTAAGAGAATGACAACCTATTTCTGGAAGTGGGAGCCATTGTCAGAAATGATCTCGTGAGGAACACCATACCTCAAAACAATGTTGGTTTTGATAAACTTGGCTACTTTCTTGGAATCCAAAACTTGGTAGGGTACGACTTCAACCCATTTAGTGAAGTAGTCAATATCCACTAAACGAATTCATGGCCAGTAGATGACTTTGGTGAGATCTTACCAATGACATCTATTCCCCAAACGGCAAAGGGCCAAGGTGTAGAAATTGGATTGAAGGGTGAGGAAGGAAGCTTTTAGAGCTTTGTATACTTTTGACACTTTGGGCACCTTTGAGCATATTGTGCACAATCCCTATTCATGGTGAGCATATAGTAGCCTTAGTTCATGATTTTACTAGATAAGGCCCAATCGTTCATGTGAATGCCACCTGTTCCACTATGGATTTCTTCTATAATATGATCCACCTCTTCGTCTGAGACACATCTGAGATGAATACCATTCATGGTGTTTTTATAAAGGATGCCACCCCTAGGGATTTACCTGCTAGCTAGTTGCCTAAGGGTTCTTCTTTTTTTATTTGGATGCACCTTCATGATATTTACCTTTGGTGAGATAAATGTAGATTTCCCAGTACCATGGTTGCTCTTCGACTTGAATGCTCATACAATGAGTCTGAAAACTCAGTTAGCATTTGATGCTTATCGAAATAAGATGGATAATGAACCCATCACATATTTTTATAATAGATACTAGAGCTTCTAGTGCATCAACAAATCTGTTATGTGTTCTTGGGAGGTAGTGGAAAGACAAAGTGTCAAATTTCTTGGCCAAAACTGCGAGGCACTTATGGTAAGGAACCAATCGTTCCTCTATAATTTTCCATCTCCTTAAGGCTTATAAGACAATAAGGTTAGAATCACCACAGACTTTTAAGTTTTCGATGCCAATCTAGAGAGATGATTCTAATCCAGATACACATGCTTTGTATTCTACTTCATTGTTGGTTACCTCAAAATCCATTTTGATTGTAAGAGGTAAGCTTTTATCGGCAAGCGTAAGGAACCCCAAGTCAGCACCATATCCTTTGTTATTTGTGGCTCCATCAAAGTACAATTTCCATGTGTCAGTATCTAAAAACAGTATATCTTCATCGGTAAATTCAGGTTCTTCCCAATTATCATCAGTTGAGGCAGTAGCTAATTGTTCATTAATGACATTGTCTTTGATGGACTTTTAAATAAGGTATTTGAGAGGAATCTAATAAGTGAGGACATGTGTAATGTAAGCCCCCAGATAATGTCTCAGTTTGTGGTAGACCCATACTATAGCTAGGCAGATCTTCTCAATGTACTTGTACTTGAGTTCATTTGTCAGTATTCTCTTACTCAAGTAGTAGATAACATTCTCTTTGTATGAATTTGAAGCTTTCTAAGCCAGCATTGCTCATATGGCTTCTTTAGTAATAGTTAAATAGAGCAGTAAAGGTTGACTAGGCCTAAGAGGCTGTAGGTTAGTGGACTTAAAAAGTACTTCTTATTCTATTCAAAGGCTCTCTTACACTCCTCAGTCCATTTATTAGATGAATTCTTTTTCGGTAACTCAAATATTGGGCCGCAGGTGTCGGCTAATTGGTGGATGAACCAATTTATTTATTGAAGGTGATCGAGGATGCTTTGTATCTCCTTTTTAGTTTTAGGAGGTGGCATGTCAAGGATGGCTGTAGACTTAGCTGGATCCACTTCTATACTTTTCTTGCTAACCATGTAACTAATGACCACTCCAGATGAGGCTCCAAATATGCACTTATTAGGATTGAGTTTGAGGTTGTACTATCAAAGTCTAAGGAAGAACTTCTCCAGTGCTTATAGATTTAGTTTATGATTTACACCTTTAACGACCATGTCATCAACATATACTTCCACCTTTTTATGTATTAAGTTATGGAAGATTGTAGTAGCCATCCTCTAATAAGTGGCTCCCATATTCTTTAACCCGAATGGCATTACTCTGTAGCAGTAGGTACCCCATTATATGATAAAAGCTATTTTTTCCATATCTGGAGGATGAACCAAGATCTAATTATACCCTATGGCCAGATCAGGTTAAGGAAACCATCTCTAAATAAGTTAATGCATTGATTAAGAGGTCTATGTAGGGTAATGGAAAATCGTCATCAGAGCATGCCTTGTTCAAGTCTCAATAATCCAGACACATTATGACTTTGCTGTCCTTCTTCGGTACTGGGATGATGTTTGCCAACCAAGACGTGTATTTGATTAACTCAATGAATCTGTGAGCAAGCTATTTAGCTACTTCTTCTTTGATTGGTATAGACCAAGTGGGCTTCATGCTTCTGAGCTTCTGCTTGATAGGCTTGTAGTATGGATAGGTTGGAATCATATGGACGATGATGCTAGGATCTAGGCTGGTCATGTTACTAGGCTTCCAGTTGAAGCAGTCTTCAAATATTCTGATTGTAGATTCAATGTCCAATTTTTTTGAGTATGCAGATGTAATGTATGTGTTTTTAGGCATGTCATGAGTGCCAGTGTTTATGGACTCTTTAATTGCATCTTTTATTTTATTTATTATTTCATTCTCTTTTTCTATTTGTTTGAGGTCAGACTCATCAATTGGAATAGTAAAAGAAAACAAGGAAACAGGCTCGTAATAAGAAAACTTGGATGTCTTATTAATAGAAATGGGAGAAAGGTCCATAGTTACATCATACTCATAGTTAAATCCTAGTGGACTTATTACATCATCATCTGTTGTAGAAGAAGAGGAGGACTCAGAACTAGTAATTGACTCAGACTCAGACTCAGACTTAGAACTAGGCTCAGATTCAACTTTTAGCTCAAGTTCAATAGCTTCAAAGGGACTTTCGTTGAAATGCCCATTTTTCAAAATTTCATTGATAGGATTTATCATAGAGGAGAGGTTAGATTTCTCCTCTTTATCAGTGAGAACAGCTATATCACCAAAGGGGCTTGCTTCCATGTTCTCCTCATAGTCATCACCCAAGTAATATATGATATGGTGATCCTTAGTAGTCAGTTTCACATCAGAGAATAACTCAAATCTAAGAATTCTTACACCAGTAATAGGACATATCCATGGTTCAGAGAAAGCATAGTAAGGAACTGCCTCACCCTTCTTAAAAAAGTAGCCATTCAAAGTTCGGAAGTAGGGCCTCAAGATGATATCAACTTCATCCTCTTTTTTTGGCAATTGCAGAGTTCTTTCTAGCCTTGTACCATTCTTCCTTAACTTCATCATTAGTTGGTTTATAACCCAGGCCAAATGGTGGAATAGATATGGGGTACTCATTAAAGGACTTAATACCTTATTGATTCATACCTAGGATCATGCCAAGAAAATAGACCATGTGTTTGAAAACATGTCGCGCCATTAGATTATAGTATGGATTGAAGTCCAAAATAATTATTTCCTTGAAGTCTTTGGTAGTGTGGATGAACTAAACAAATGAGAAACCGAATAAGGGATATGATGACAACTCGGGCTAGATCTCTAAGATGGGTGTAGTGTCTAAGACTTTAGATTTTCTAGATAGATCATCCTTAATGGTAATAATGCCACCTTTCAATGGGAACTTGACCCTTTGGTCTAGTGTAGAAGGCACAACTATGGATGATGGATCCAAGGCCTACCCAGAAGTAGATTAAATTTAGATGGAACATCAATGACTTGGAAGGGTACCTTGAAATTAGTAGGGCCCATGGTGATGGTCAGTGCAGCCACTCCCAGAACTTCTTTTTTAGAGTTGTTATATGCCCTTACAATTTGATCGCAAGGGGTGAAATCAGTAGCAGTCAACCCTAAGCATCTTGCAACTTTCAAAGGGCAAACATTCAATATAGATCCATTGTCAACTAAAGTCATAGGGATAGTCTTCTCCCTTGTGATGGTGATGTACAAAGCATTGTTATGTGGTCCCTCAGGTGGGATCTCATTATCAGAGAAAGATATAGACGTTCCCTTGGTGGAACCGGTGATTGATGCAACTAGAGTCTCAGGAGAGATTTTCGAAGATGTCTGAGTCTAGCTTAACACCTTATAAAGAGCTTGGCATTAAGGATAAGAAGACATGAGTAAGTTCTAGATTGAGATGTTATCTTGTGTCTTCTTCAATTGTTTCAATATGGGATCCTTATCAGGTTTAGGAGTCCCTCTATTCTGAGCCACTAGTTGCCTTGAAGATGAGGTAATAGCAGGAGCTTGAGTAATTCAGCCACTTCTAGTTATAGCATCTATCTCTTAGCCCAAATGCCTAAAGTCTATGATGACACAGTAGTAATCATGGTGAATTGACCTCCCTAAAGAAGTTTGGTCAATTAGCGGTGAGCAAACTGAGGAGGGTGACCTCTTTAAGGAAGATTAGTCACCTCCAGTATACTGATAGTTGGTCAGTTGTAGTTATGAGATCTATTGAATCACCCTTTTCAAACTCATTGAGTATTGTATTAACATTGTGTTTAGAGAGGGAATTAGTGCCAATATTAACTTGGGTAGTAGGAGATCTTTATCTTCAATGAGATCTTGGATTTTATGGCGGAGAGCCTTACAATCTTAAGTTCTATGTCCTGGCCTTAGTGATAATCACAAGTTTCATTGATAATGAAATTCTTTGGCAAAGGATTGGGAATTAGCTTGGGCTTCAATGGTTTGAAAGTATTCTTCTCTAAACATCACCTTAAGAGGTAACTCAGTGCTAACCCTTTTAAGTTGGTAAACTCCCTTCTTTGTATATGAAGTGGCTTATGGGATGAGATTGCATTAGCTCTACCCTCCTTTGTGTTCCACTTGTCTTTTTTAAAGCGAGAGGATTAGGCTTGAGTTTCGTCCTTGATGAGACCGAATTCAATCCCATCTTTTAAGTGAGTGTCAATAGCAACCAAGGCTTTGAAATCAAAAAATACTGTGTTATCATTCTATCTCAAAACACAGGCAAAAGGTTCTTGACAAATATGTCAATCTTCTCAAAATCAATTATTCTATTAATCATTTGGGAGGCTTTCTCCCTCCATCTAGAAATGAATTCCAAGAAGGTCTCCTTTGGCTATTATTTGGTTATTTCATGATCCCTCATCTTGATATCAACTTCTTGGTTATATGAGTAGTGTTTCACAAATTCAACATGGATAGATTCCCATGTCTATTTCTTAGAACTATATAATTGTATAAACCAAGTCAGAGCCATGCCAGTAAGCGACTGTTGGAAGAGATGAGCAAGGAGCTCGCCTTTCACTCCCAAAGGTTAGAGTGTGCCATAAAAAATTCACAGGTGAGTCTCACGACAAAAAGTGCCTTTGAACTTTTCAAAGCATATCATTTGGAACTTAAAAGGAAGCCTAGCTTGGGAGAAGGAACTTAGTGCCTTCTCTTTCTTTTTTAAAGCTTGCAGGTCCTTTTCTATCTCTTGATACTTTTCGATCATGGTCTTGAAGACTGAATGCTCTTCAACCCCTTTTGAGAAAGGATCCACAGCAGGGGTGATTGGGGTATTATTTCTATGACCAGATTGTGGATTCAGGATGATGACCCCATTAGCTAAGGAGTCTGAAGTAGTGGAAGCATGATTGGTGGGCTGGATCCTAACTTAACTTAACATGGTCTGAACTTTTACCCAAAATGGCTTGTTCTTGGCTTTGTATCATTGCAAAAAATGTTTCTTATCGAACCTTCATAGCCTCTTCTTATCATTGTATGAAGGCGATGAACATGCTAGAAGGTTAGTTGGTGCAGGTGTAGCAAGTGAAGTAATGGGGGCACTGGTAGGAGTGCGAGTAAGAGCACTGGTAGTAGTAGCATTAGCAGTAAGGTTGGCATTGAGGTTGTCTCCAGTTAACATGATGAACTTTTGAAATAAGGGAAGAAATTTGGAGTATAAGCTTTTTTAAAAGAAAAGGGTAAAGCCAATTGCAGGCAGGTGATTTGAAAAGAGAAGCAGGTGTTTGAAAGGTTTAATTTTTGTTTGGAATAGTGCACTTTGTCCAACTTCAGTCTTTTAGATATTGTGATGCATCCATGTATGCATGAATGAAAAAGGTTTCATGATGATAGTAATATAGAGTCCATTAGGGTACATGGGATCTAGGGTTCACTATTATCATTACATGATGGCTTGGTGGTTTAATAGTTCCCTATCGGTTAGAGGTATCGACACACCTAACCACAAGAACCAAGGAGGCCCGAGTGGGTCAAACGACTATATGTACCTCATTATTCCAACTTAAAGGATTAGCTAGGGTGCCCTAGAGTTAGATGATTTCACTATTTGAAAAGCAGTCTTAAGGAAGGACTCTCACTCAATGCTACTATCTATATGGGTTTTCTTAATATATAGGAACATAGTAAGTGATGCATGATAACTTACTTTTTCATGAGTTCAGGCCAAAATTTGTATTCTGAAAATAACCCACTTAATTTTTTCCCCAGTGGAGTCTCTAGCTGTGAGGCCCTGCCTGAGTGGTCTAGGGGATATCCTCATAAGGAGTGCTCCTACGGACCTTCTACAAGGCCCGAAGGAAACCTTTCGGATTGTGCCTATCTGGCATCTTAGATTGCGGACGAGTTCTCACATTTGTGCACCCACATGTGTTCATTGGAGTGCAAGTCGTGTGTGAATTGTGTAGAGTCGCTACCTAACCTTTATGAAAAATAAGTTTTATTCTGAGTTGATTAAGAAACCTTTTGATTTTAACTCCATTTTTAGAAAAATATCAGTTTTCTACCCAAGTGGAAAATGTGTTCTTTTTAGAACCAAAGGGGGTTCGGAGGTTCGTGATCTGAAAACATTTTAATAAAAATAGTTTTTGTACCATTTTAATTAAAACAAAGTTTTGGCCTGAAAAAATCATGCAAGTTCACTTAAAATTGAATTTTTGAGTATGCATTAGCAAGATTATCAAATGAAAGCATGAACATGCCAATATGCAAATGACATCCATAAAGAGGTAAATACAAGTGATTTGCCAAGGGTCCTTCCTCTAGCCCACTATAGGTCCTAAGGAAGGCACATTGCCCCAAATAAAGTGAAAAAAAAATCAATATAGACAAAACCATTGAAATAGGGGATCTCCCCTCTAGTCTTATGATCTGGTAGGAGCACACATTCCTCAAAGCCATACATTAAATAGAAATAACAATATGGAATAAATGATACAATGAATGAAATTAAACATGTAAATAATAAAACAATGCAATAATAAAGAAAATAATATCAAAATAATAATAAAAGAAAAAGGTTTAGGGTTGAACCGTGAAAGGCTTGCTAGCCCATCCCTTTGAATGGGAATCAAACCCCATTTTGTTCTCCCTTTTCACGAAGGGTGGGGGTTATTCTGATAACAATGGGGTGGTTTGTTGGTTTAGTAGCTAATTGATTTATAAAAATAATTAACCATGTAAGCTATTAACCAATTCTGAACTTGATTAATGAAAATTGAATTTGAATGTGTGTTGTACCTAAACAAATTTTAGGGTTTGACTGATTTTAATTATGAAAATGGGTTTCCCATAAAATTGTCTTAAATCACTGTTAAAGGGCTTAAAAATGTGTTCTGATAAACATGCCTTAAGCTTGAATTAAAGGGGTTAATATAGTAGTTTGACTAAAGATAAGAACTATATTGTATCGTGTTTACCTTTCTGCGTGGTTTGGGAACTAGAGGGTTTGACGGTTTGACTGTTAGCAACGTGTGCCCTAGAGATTACACTCAGTATGTGAATGTAAATAAAAACCTATCTGGCTTTAGTATATATGTTATTTAAATGAAAACATTCCTTATATCAAATGTATATATGTCCCTTAAGTATTTTGTAAGGAATCTATTCTCTAAGATTTTGAGAATGTGAGTGACAGATTGCCCTTTATCAGATACTTTAAAGGTTGTTCATGGTCATAGGATTATTGGTAGTGATGCCATTAATCTGGGAGACCATCACCTCTGCTGTCATCCATGACAAGTATGAGTACTTCTTGATTTAGAGGTAGTGAGTCCTATGCTACAAACAAGTGATGTCGTGACAAAATGTGAGCATACTCATTGAGCGAGTAAGTTGAATAGTGACATTAGACAATAGATACATGGGTTGTTACCAACTTATCAATATCACATCATCTAGATCATGATTATGCTTATAATCCTCAGACTTAAAGCGACATGTTATTTGGCATATTGGTGGCTATGGTTTATTACTGCTTACATACCAATGCTAGTCATGTATTGGTAAGTGATATATTGGGATAAGTGTCTAACCAAGAAAGGATTCATTAACTTGGGTAACAAAGGAAGAAATTATATGACTTCTAGTTGTTCTTGATATGCAAATCTTTGTCCATAGTGGATAAGGTTCAGTAGAAAGAGTTTCTAGTAGGAACCGAGTTTATCAAAAACTCAAATCAGATAGAGATCATATGATCTGGCATATAGGGTTTGACTATTCCATGACCTAAGCTAAGATCGAGAATCTATAATGAAGGGATTCGAGTGCACTATAATTATGATCGAGAGGTCCATGCAATGTCAATGATATGAGCACCGACATTCATTTCTAATTGGGTAGTCATGATATGTTATGCTAGACATCACTCATGACTTATGGGACTAAGTGTGTAATTAGGTTAACATAGTTAGTGGGAAGAAAAGAGTTTTCTTTATCCCATTGCTAATTAGAACATAAACCTAGTAAGTTACATACCATATAGCAATTCCCATTAGCTTGTATGAATCATATTAATGATTAA
>CAOJBK014812624.1:0-12383 GCA_948294925.1 Codiaeum variegatum
ACTAATCAAGTTAAATGGTTAGCAGTTTAACAATGTCACTAGGTTAACTTAACAGCATTCCATATGAATTATGAAAAGAAGATTGAGCCCTTATACTTTTTATAAAAAATCTATCTTATTATTTTATTTTCCAAATTACTAACTACTAAACTCTCTTTTTGCAAGTTTTTTTTGCTAACTACACACACCGCAACAACTTCAATACTAAATTTTTTTGTATAGGGGTGTAGGACTTTAAATTTTAATTGTTGCTCAATTGTAATATTTATTTCTTAAAGTCTGGTATTATTTTGAATATGTAATTGATAGTTTATAGTATGTTTACAAAAAAAAACTTAGTTATTAGAATTTAGAATAAATGAAAGATAATTTATATATTTTTATTCCTTTTTTTTTTCAAATTTGTCTTAAAATTTTATTTGAAAATGAAGGCCCAAACCAAAATAAATTTGGTAACCAAACCGAAACCGAATTTTAATTTGGTTAAAATAAAATTTTGGTTTCACATATTATTTGGTTTGGTTCGGTCAGGAAAAAAATCCAATTTTAGCTTATTTGAAACCGAACATAACCGATGTCCACCTCTACTCCGGAGTGTTTAATCAAAAAAAAAAACTGCAGAAATATTTTAGCATATTTGACTCTTTTTTTTTTCAAAATTTCTACACATGTTATAAACTCAAATTTTGTGTTAATGGAAAAATTAGGAATTCATATGTTTAATAGAAAATTAAAAGAAAAATAGACATGATCAAATCATTAGACATAAAGATAACTAAATAATCCATTTTTCAAAATATAAAGGTATATAAATGTATGGAAGAGAGAAATTCAGTCACATTTTTAATTCGAGAAATAAAAATATTAAATTGCACTACCTAACCAACGACTTAAACCGGTTCGGAATCCACCCGCAACAGCTAGTTCACTGTTCGCTTAAAGGATGAACAGTAATTGACAACACATGAAAGGTCTGATTTACGGTTATGATTTAAATGGTTTTGGGCTGGTTTGCGATTCTAAAATTTAGTCAGGTTGTGATTTGGCCCGATTTAAACGATAATATATTTAAAAATTTTGAAAAATTACTAATTTTTTATTGAATAAAATAATTACTTCAGTTTTAAAAAATCTAATAATAATTTCAATTGATATTATAATAAAATACTAATTTTATACAAGTCTAGTTGTCACTTTTTGTATTTAAATATTGATTTTCCATTCTTATAAATAATCAAATAATTTTAAAATATTATATATATATATATATATATATATATATAATTTAATCATTTTAAAATTATTTATTCCATTTTAAATATTTAAAATTCTTATTTCATACAATTAAAAATTTGTAAAATTGTGAGGCTCTATCAGAGCGGCTCGCGGCATTTCCCCTTGGAAGTTTGCGGCTCGAAGGAAACCAACTCTATGGAGTCGGATTGGGCATGACATCGCGGATTGTGGTTGGGTCCCACATTTATGCATCCACATGTATTCGTTGGCGTGCACGTTGTGCATTTAGTGTTCAGAGTGGCCACCTAATACTTTAAGAAAATAAAATTTTCTTAGGTGATTAAAAAACCATTTGTGAAACTCCATTTTAAAAAAAATGATTTTTATCTAATTGAAAAGGATATTCTTTTTAACCAAAATGGTTCGGAGATTCGTGATCTAATAAAATAATTTTTATGAAAAACAGTTTTTTACCATTTTTACATAACTTTTGGCTTAAAAATATGCGATTTTGGTTAAAATAGGATTTTCATATATGTATAAACAGATATCGCAATAATAATGAATGCATGAACATCTCATAATGCACATGACAACCATAAAGCAATAAAATAAAGAATTGACTAGGGATCCTTCCTCTATTCCACTTCAGAGTTTAGGGAAGACAAATAAGCCCAAAGAAAGTGATTAAATTACAAAATAAAACAATGATAAATCAAGGGATCTATCCTCCAGTCTTATGACCTGGAAGGAGCACACATTCCCCAATACAAATCCATACACAACAATAATACAAGAATAATAGAAACAAACCAATCGCAATAACAAACAAAAGAAAACTGAATAACAATAACAATAATAACGAAATAATCAAAGAAAATAAAAGTAAACACATATTTGGAGTTGAAACCATGAAATGACTTATCGGTGTATCTCTTTGAATGGAAATCAAACCTCACATCATTCTCACTTCTCGCAAGGATGGGGGTTGTTCTGATAACAAGTGGGCTGTTTGGTAGCATGTTTAGAAGCTAATCAATTTTACTTAATAAAATTGTTAACCGGAAGGCTATTAACCATTTCAGATTTATATTAATAAAAATTGATTTTGAATGTGAAATTGATTACCTAAGTTCATTTTAGGGTCTAATTGAATCGTTTTATGAAAATTAGATTTTCAATAAAACATGCCTTAATCAGATTAAAGGGCTTAAAATTGAATTCTGATAAAATATGACTTAATTCAATTTAAAGGGCTTAAAGTAATTTGAAAATTAAGAGTAGAATAGTATATTGTACCGATTTTACCTTTGCTTTTCGAGAATTTGGAATTGGAAGGTTGGAGGGCTTGATGAAACTGGAATGGGTCTCCGTTGTGTTCGGAGAGCACTATTGTTTGTCTATTTGAACTAGAACTGAAAGGATTGAACTTCCTAAACTGATAAGAATTGGAGTATCTGTTGTGAAAACCTGAAGGTTTTGATTGATTGAGGGAGGATTATAGTATTTGGAGAGTATTTTTGAGTGTTTGGAGGCTAAAAATAAGTAAAATGTGCATCTGAAAAGTCTAAAAATTCAATCCCCAAACTGTTTTGAACAATTGAAATTTATAGGGAGTAGTGCCAGAAACCCTAGGGGTAAAACACACCTTGGAAGCAATAAGGGGCATCGCCCCTTGACCCCGTAGTGTTCCAAACTTTTGAGAGTCATGAGACAACCGACAATTTTAGAGGTGCAAATTAAGGGTTCATAGCTGCCCCCTCATTTGAATTAGCTTCGAGCAGAAGGTTATTCTGATGACAGTAAACCCATAGGTGCCATGTCAGATTCTAGGCTTGTGATAATGCTATGTCAGATTCTGGGCTTATTGCCATGCCGTGTCAGATTCTGAGCTTATTGCCTTATCAGATTAAGGGTTTGTTCCATGTCATCTTCTGAGCTTACAATTTTCTAAGTTGGGGATGCCAAATATTGTAATCGTCATACAGATTTTGGTGATCATGCCCTATGAACTTATTGGCTTGTTAGATATGAGTTCTGTCGTGTGATGCTTTGAGCTTGTCAGATAATGAGCTTTAATAGGTAGTTGTAGTATCTTTTGCATTGTGGGTGAAGACTCCTAAATTTGGAGGGAGATGCATGAGATGTATGATTTATGCTTGACTGTATTTGGGTCCCAATTGTGGGCTTTTGTAAAAACAATTTAGATTTTTTCTTGTTTAAACTTTTGTTTAATTTTTAACTCAGAAAACCAATGGGGAATAAATTTTTTTTTTTTAAGAAAAAGTCAATTTCTTTTCTTTGGCCCATAACATGGAATCCTTTTTCAGTCACATGATGCATGGATAGTGCCAGAAGTTGAGCAAAGTGCACAGGATCAACCTTAGGATGTATGGTATGCATGTTTCACCAACTCTTAGGGGTGTTAGGATTAATTGGGAATTTTTGAATACTTACAAATAGTTTTGGGATCCTGTTGATCACGCATTCCGTTTTGGGGCTAGTATGGATGACATGTGTCCTACCTTTAAGGAATTTTCCTTTTTACTTGGTACAAACCTCAAGGTTGTTCATGTTATTCCAGTTGAGCGTGTAGGTCATTTCAATTCGTTGAAGAGATTGCTAGATTTGAGTAGAGGCTGCCTCAGGTATAGTGAAAGATGATTTGGTTTACCTGTCAACATTGGCCTTTATATTTTAGGAGGAATCAAAGAATGACCCCATTTGGACGGCTCGGATATTGAAGGCCTATGCCTTTGCACTGACTATGGGCTATATTTTCATAGGCCCAATTGGATGGGGGGATGCGAGGATAGCTAAGCTAATACTCCAAATGGGTGAAGGTAAGTCGATTTTGGGCATGATCTTTGCCGAAACACTACTGAGCCTTGATCACTACTACAAATCCAGAGAACCTTAGACCATCAGTTTGATGTTGCTCCAGGTATTTAAACCTTTTTCTGCTTGTCTGCTTTAGCATGATTCGAGACTTCCCTGACTTATGTATTTCTCTTTCAGATTTGGATGAGGTACCATCTCAAGATCATTCCTGGACTTGACAGGCCAGAGAATTTCGTAGCTTAGTATCATACTAGGAAGATTTCCATTCGTTTTGGCTCTAAGAGGGAGTGGATTAGCTAGTTATTGGAGCTGAGTCCTTCCGAATTACTGTGGAAGACTGTTTGGTACATCATTAAATGGTTTATTCTAATGAGTTAAGGTTTTAAGCACGTGTATCTGCATGGTTTTCAGTAGGTGACTTGGTATCGAGCTATTAGAGTTCTTTGCCATGTGGGATTTGATCAGGATGTGGCCCCATATGGCTCTTTGTTTGTGACAACCACAGTGAACGATGGATTGGCTAGAGCTGCTCTTTCCTATTGGATTAGGAACTTCACAAGGGCTATGATTATCCCAGGTGATGACTATGGTAAGCTTCTAGTGTATCTTAAGTAGTGGATCAAGGCTTGTTGGCAAAAAGAGAAGGCAAAGTACATTGCCCTTTTGACTGAGATTGAAGATTGAGTCTGAATATAGACTTTAGGAAAATAAGACTTTAGAGAATAAAACTTTGTTTATTTTATTTTACTTTCTGTCTTAAGTATCTTGTGTTGGGTGTTCCGAAAGATGAATAAGACCTTAATAAACATTTTATTTTATTATTAAGCTCTGATTTTTACCTTAGCCTCCCTTTTTAGGTTTTCAACTTAGCGAGCTACCTTAATTGTTGCTTAGATCACCTTTTCGGTTTTCAGTCTAGCAGGTTATACCCTAAATTTTGCCTAAGCTGCCCGTTTAGGTTTTCAGCTTAGCAGGTTTCATTATTTTTTTCAATTTTTTAATTTTTTTAACTCTTGCATGCAGTGTTAAAGAGCTCAAATGAGAAAGAGAATGAAACATTGATTTTTATTGAATTATTTAGACTGTGCCTATAAAGGTTGCCTACTATCTCCTTATAAAACATATTTTGAAAAGTGAAGTACATGATAATTTTAGAGAATCAGGTGCACATAGTTTTTGTTTGGTGATGTCTAAATGCATGCTTATACAATATGAACACTATATGAAATACTTCTTAAGTTGATTGAGGTTGGTTGGATGGTTGAATTCATTACCATCAACGTCCATCAGGTTGACGCCTTCGCCTGACATGATCTTGATAATGTATGGTCCACTCCAAGGAGGATTGAATTTCCCTTGAGGGTCTTGCATGACTTGTCTAATTTCTTTAAGAACTAAATCACCTTCCTTGAGATGGCGACTTTGAACCCATTTTTTGAAATGCTAGGCAAGCCTAATATGATATTTTTGTGTGTGATGGAGAGCTTCCATCCTTTTCTCATCAATTGCATTGATTTGGTCGTAGTGGGTTTGTTGCCAGTCGAGTTCAGAGATCTGAGCTTCTTGAAGAAATCTGGCTGTCTAAATTTCTAACCTATAGGGGGGACTGCTTCCATTCCATAAACTAGTGAATAGGGGGTATCTCTTGTAGTTGGCTTATAAGTAGTTCTGTACCCAAAGAGGGCACTTGGCAAGTGTAAGTGCCAACCTTTATGATTACTAATCATCTTTTGGAGCATATTCTTTAATGCTTTGTTGGCGACTTCAACTTCTCCATTTGTCTAGGGTCTATATGGGGAAGACATGTGATGTTCAATCTTTTCCTTTTTCAAGAGAGTGATTAATTCTTTCTAGAAGTGGGAGCCATTGTCTGAGATGATCTTATGTGGAACACCATACCTTGAGATGATGTTAATCTTGATGAATTGAGCCACTTTCTTTTAGTCCATGACTTGATAAGGAGCAACTTCAACCCATTTTGTGAAGTAGTCAATAGCCACTAAGATGTATTCATAGCCGGTAGAAGACTTTAGTGAGATCTTGCCAATTATATTGATACCCCAAATAGCAAAGGGCCACTGAGTAGTAATAGGATTAAGTAGAGAGGATGAAAGCTTCTAGAGCTTAGAGTATTCTTGACACTTTGGGCACCTTCAGGCATATCATGCATAGTCTCCATTCATAGTCAACCAATGGTAACCTTGGTTCATGATCTTACGAGATAATGCCCAGCCATTCATATGGGTGCCATCTGTTCCACCATGGATTTCTTCCATGATTTTATTGGCCTCTTTGTTTGAGACACATCTAAGGTGAATGCTATTCATTATCTTTTTGTAGAAGATGTCACCTTTGGGAATGTATCCACTAGTCAGTTGCCTAATGGTTCTCCTTTCTGATTTGGTAGCACCCTCGGGATATTCTCCTTTAGTAACATAGATGTAGATGTCCCAATACCATGGTTTCTCTTTAACTTCTTGAATGTTTATGCAACGAGTCTGAAAATTCGATTGATACTTGATGCTTATCGAAATAGGATGGATAATGAACCCATCACATATTTTTATCATGGATGCAAGAGTTACCAGTGCATTGGTGAACCTGTTTTGGGTTCTTGGAAGGTAGTGAAAAGATAAGTCATCAAAGCTAGAGGTGCTTATGGTAAGGAACTAAATGCTCCTATCTGATTTTTCATTTTCCAAGAGCTTGTGAGATAATGAGGTTGGAGTCACTATAGACTTCTAAGTTTTTGATGCAAATATGGAGAGCTGATTCTAACCCAAATACACATACTTCATATTCAGCTTCATTGTTGGTTACCTCGAAATATAGTTTGATTGCTAGAGGCAAGCTTTTGCTAGTAGGTGTAAGGAACAACAAACTGACACCATACCCTTTATGATTGGCAGCTCCATCAAAATATAGTTTCCATATTTCATTTTGAAGGAAAAGAATGTCTTCATCAGGAAATTCAAGTAATTCCCAATGATCATCAGTTGGGGCAACAACTAGTTGATCGACAATGATATTGATTGACTTTATTTGAATGTATTTAAGGTTATAAGGGGCTAGGATTGCCATCCATCTAGCCATCTCGATGTCTAGGATAGGCTTTTCTATGAGTTATTTGAGCAGACTTTGATCAGTGAAAACATGTACGATGTATGCCCCCAGATAATGTCTTAGTTTATGGCAAACCCAAACCTAAGCTAGGCAGAGTTTTTCAATGTACTTGTACTTGAGTTCATGTGCCATCATCCTCTTATTCAAGTAATAGATGATATTCTTTTTATGTGAATCTGAGGCCTTTTGAGCCAGCATTGCCCCCATGGTTTCTTCAGTAATAGTTAAGTAGAGCAATAGTGACTGATCAGTTCTAGGAGGTTGTAGAATGGATGGATTCAGAAGGTACTTATTAATTTATTCGAAGGCTTTCTGACATTCCTCATTCCATTTCTTAGAGGATTTTTTCTTGAGTAGGTTGAATATCAGTCCACAAGTGTCTGCAAGCTGTTGGTTGAACCGACTGATGTACTGTAGGCAGCCTAAGGAGCCCCTTATCTCTTTTTCAGTTTTAGGAGGTGGCATATCTAGAATGGCTTTAGA
The DNA here is from genome assembly GCA_948294925.1 of Codiaeum variegatum. NCBI lineage: Eukaryota > Viridiplantae > Streptophyta > Magnoliopsida > Malpighiales > Euphorbiaceae > Codiaeum > Codiaeum variegatum. The sequence continues at coordinate 7,684 of CAOJBK014812624.1, forward strand.
TTTGGCTAGATCCACTTTAATGCCTTTCTTGCTAACCATGTAACCAAGGAATACTCCAGATGAGTCTCCAAATATGCATTTGTTTGGATTGAGCTTGAGATTGTACTGTTGAAGTCTAAGGAAGAAGTTCTCCAGTGCTCATAGATGTTGTTCAGGTGTAGCACCCTTAATGACCATGGCGTCAACATAGACTTCCACTCTTTGTACATTAAGTCATGGAAAATAGTAGTAGCCATTCTCTAATAGGTGGCTCTGGCATTCTTTAACCCAAACGACATTACTCTATAGTAGTAGGTGCCCTATTTAGTGATAAAGGCTGTCTGTTCCATGTCAGAAGGATGAACCAAGATTTGATTGTACCTCGCGGCCATATCGATTAAGAAAACCATCTCTAAACTAGCTAGTGCGTCGACCTGGAGGTCTATGTGGGGTAGTGGAAAATCATCCTTAGGGTATGCCTTGTTCAAGTCTCGATAATCCACACACGTTCTGACTTTATCGTTCTTCTTTAGTACTGGGATGATGTTTACCAACCAAGATGGGTAGTTGATCAGTTCAATGAATCTGTGAGCAAGTTGTTTAGTTACTTCTTCTTTAATCGAAATAGACCAAATAGGCTTCATGTGTCTGAGCTTTTGTTTAACAGGCTTGCAATCTGGATATGTTGGTATTTTGTGGACAACGATGCTTAGATCAAGTCCACTCATGTCACTAGGCTTCTAGGCGAAGCAGTCTTCGAACCTATTAATGGTAGACTTAGTGTCCTATTTGTTTGAACATGCTGATGCAATGTATGTGTTTTTAGGCATGTCATGAGTGTCAGTGTTTATAGGCTCTTTAACTACATCTTTTATTTTGTTAATTATTTTATTCTCTTTTTCTGTTTGATTGAGGTCAGATTCATCAATTGAAGCATAAAAAAAACAAAGATACAGGCTCATAGTAAGAAAATTTGGTAGCCTTATTGATTGAAATATGAGAAAGGTCCACGATTACATCATATTCATAGTTAAAGCCTGATGGACCAGTGACATCAGAATCAGACTCATAAGTGGATGAAGATTCAGACTCAGTACTATACTCGAATTCAGTACTTGACTCAAACTCAAACTCAAACTCATATTCAGCTACAATAGGATTGTATTCGAAATGATAGTTCTTCATCTTTCCATTGGCAGGCTTGATCAGAATGGAGAATTCATATTTCTCCTCTTTATTAGCGAGACCAACTATGTCACCAAAGAGACTTGTTTCAATGTTCTTTTCATAGTCATTGTCCAAGAAGTAAATGAGTTGGCGATTATTAACAGTTAGTTTCACATCAGAAAACAACTCAAACATAGGGATTCTAATGCCATTCAGTCACAGGGCAGATTCAAGGTTCAGGAAAAAGCACAGTAAGGAATTGCCTCTCCCTTTTTAACAAAGTAACCATTTAGTGTTTTGAAGTATGACCTCATGAGGATGTCAGTTTCTCCCCTTTGTTTGATAATTGTAGATCTCTCTCTAGCTTTATCTTTCTCTTCTTCAATCACATCATCTGTAGGGTTGTAACCTAGGCCAAATGAAGGAGTACAAAATTTGAACTCATAGAACGATTCAATTCCTTGTTGGTTTTTAATAAGGTCCAGACCAGGAAAATAGGCCATATGTTTCAGAATGTTTCCAATCATCGGGTTGCAATACAGATTGAAAACTAGGGTAAGTGGCTCTTTCAGATTCTCAGCAGTGTGGATGAATTTAACAAATGAGAAGCCAGATAAAGGATATGCCAACAACTAGGGCTGGATTTCCAAGATAGGAACAATGTTTGGAACTTCTGATTTTCCAGATAAGTCAGCCTTGATAGTATCAATGCCATTCTTCAGTGGAAACTTAACTCTTTGATGCAAAGTTTATTACACAACTTTGGCCTAATGGATCTAAGGCCTATCTAGAAGCAAGTTGAAACATGATGGTATATTGATGACTTGAAATGGCACCTTAAAGGTTATTGGTCCCATAATGATGGTCAGAGTCGCCACTCCCAAAACTTCTCTCTTGGAGTTATCATATACCTGTACAATTTGGTTAGAAGGGGTAAAATCTATAGCACTTAACCCCAGGCAGTTTGTAACTTTTAGCGGGCACACATTAAGCGTGGACCCATTATCGACCAATGTCATTGAGACAGTTTTCTCTCTTGTGATGATGGTAATATAAAAGGCATCATTGTGTGGTCCCCCAGTTGGGATCTCATTGTCAGAGAAAGAAATGGATGTCCCTTTAGTAGAACTAGTAATAGAAGTAACCAGAGCTTCAGGAGTAATGCTTGTTGGAGTCTAGCATTGACTTAGTACCTTACAAAGAGCTTAGCAGTGAGGGTAAGAGGACATGAGCAGACTCCAAATAGAAATGCTTGCTTGAGTTTTCTTGAGTTTCCTGAGAATGGGATCCTCTTCAAGGTCAGGAGTCCTTTTGGTTTGAGTCATTGGTTGACTAGTAGATGGGATTACAACTGGCACTTGAGTAATTCGACCACTTCTGGTAATAGCATCCATCTCTTCACCCAAATGTCTTAGGTCGATGATGACATAACAATAGTCATTGCAGATTGACCTTCATAAGGAAGGTTGGCTAATCGAGAGTGAGAAATTTAGAGAGAGTGACCTCTCTAAGGAAGATTGGTCATCTCCAATATAATGATAATTCCTTAGGAACACAACATTAGTAATGGGGTATGTTGAATCACCCTCTTTGAATTCATTTAGTATTGCATTCATGTTATTCTCTAGGAGGGGATTTGTGTTAATGTTTATAGTAGGAAGCAAGATTTGGTCGACATCGATGAGATCTTGAATTTTGTGATGGAGATCCTAGCAATCATCAATTTTGTAGTCTGGCCCTTGGTGGTAATCACACTTCTCAATAATGTTAAAGTTCTTCGACAATGGATTGGGAATTAGTTTGGGTTCCAATGGTTTAAAGGCACCCTTTTCTATGTACTACTTTAGGAGATAACTTAGTGATAATCCCCTTAAGTTGGTGAATTCCCTTCGTTGAATTTGAAGTGACTTATGGGCTGAGATTGCATTAACTCCCCCCTCTTTCTAGGAGTTGTTTGTTTTCTTCAATCTGAAGGATGAGGTTTGAGTTTCATCCTTGATGAGGCCAGAGTCGATCCCATCTTCGAGGCGTGTGCCAACATGAATCAAAGCCTTGAAATTTGGAAAGTATTATGTCATCATTTTGTCTCTATACACAGGTAGTAGGTTTTTTTAGCACAATGTCAATTTGTTTAGGATTGGTTGGTCTGTTTACCATCAGGGAGGCTTTCTCCCTCCATATAGTAATGAAAGCTGAGAAGGTTTCTTTTGGCTATTGTTTAGTCATTTCAAGATCCCTTCTTTTGATATCCACTTCTTGATTAAATGAATATTGCTTTACAAATTCAGTATAAATAGATTCCCATATTTATTTCTTGGAATTATCTAGTTGTACAAACCATGTCAGAGCTGCACCAGTAAGTGATTGTTGGAAGAGCCAGCTTGCCTTCCACACCCAAAGGACAGAGTGTCCCATCATAGATCTTCAAATGGGTTTTAGGGAAGGAGGTGCCATTGAATTTCTCAAAATTTGGCATCTGGAACTTTGGTGGAAGTTTAACATTGGGGAAGGGACTCAGTGCCTTCATGTCCAGAAGCTTTTCTTTCTTCTTTAGAGCCTTCAGGGTCTTTTCCATTTTCTCATACTTTTCAACCATAGATTTGAGGAGTGGATGGTCTTCAACCCCTATTGGGAAAGGATCCATAGTAGGGGAAGCCGGGGTACTGTTCCCATGGCCAATATGCATATTAAGGATAATGACCTCATCAACCACATGGTCTTTTCTAGAATTGGAGGAGGAAACATGGTTGGCAACTTGTGACAGCATGGCTTGAACCTTGCCCAAAATAATCTGCTCTTGGGAATGCATCATGGCATATAAGGTCTCTTGTTGAGTCTTCATGGCTTCTTCTTGTCTTCTTATAAGTTTAGTGAGCATGGCAGTGATGTCAGTATGTGGAGCAGTAGCACTGAGCACAGTGGCATCATTAATAAGGTTGGCAGGTGGGATATCTCCAGTAGACATGGTGACTTTTGGGAAAAGAAAGAAAGAATTTGAGTATCATCTCTTTTGAAAAAAAAGGTGAAACCAGTAGCAAGCAAGTAGGTTGAAAAGAGGGTGATTGTTTTAAAGGATTTTTTTGGAATAGGTACGCTTTACCTAACTTTAGTTTTTTGGATGTCATGATGCATGCATGTATTCATAAATGAAAAAAGGTTTCATGATGACAGTGATTGCAGAGTTATTATGGTACACGGGACCAAGGGTCAATTCTAATAATTACATGATGGTTTGGTGGTATGAAGTTCTCCAACGACTAGAGGTGCGGTATACCTAACCACATGTGAACCAAGGAGGCTCGCGTGGGTTTGGTGGTACATGTGACCTCGTTATCCCAACTGAAAGGATTGGAGGGTACGCCTTGGAGTTAAATGATTTCACTATCACAGAAGCAGTCCTAAGAAAGGAAGTCCACTCGATATTACTCTCTATCCTAGTTTTCCTAATATACATGAGCATGTGAAGTGATGCATGAAACCTACTTTTACATAGTGTCAATCCAAAGGATTGTTTTTCAAAAAATAATCCATTTAGTTTTTATCAGTTTTTCAAA
>CAOJBK014812664.1:0-12410 GCA_948294925.1 Codiaeum variegatum
CTTGAAACTCCTCTGGCGCAAATTTCCCTGTATAATGGTGTCAATATGTCGTCTACTTTGAACTTCTCTAGCAAATGCGGGAAAATATTTCTCATTTTCCCCCTTTTGCATAGTTGTGTGTGTATGTGGACACAAAGTCTAGTTTTTCTATTTTTTTAGGGTGCTTTAAAGGATCACACACATAATATTTGTTGAGTTTAGCCCCATTTGAGATATTACAATGACTTCTAAGGTGACTTAGAGAACATTGGTCTGGAGGATTATGTTATTTACTTCTACTTCATATCAATTTAGTTGTTTACAAAAGGAATAAATCTCTAAATTTTCATTGCCATTAGATTCTAGTTTGAGTAAAATGATCTTTGTAATATGGTAAGCTAGCATCAGCTCATTCCATCTCTCTGCCATGTAGCATAGAGTTCCTTAGAGCGAAAAGGAAGAACTAAGCAATATTTTATATCATAGACCAGTTAAAACACTCAAGTTATCTTGTTGACTATCTCTATCCTTGAATTGTATAACAAAATATTAGCTTGCATTCTTTATTTCATTTCTAGTGATAATATCTTCAGCATTTTACTGAAACTTGATGATTGGCTTTCTCTGTTATTAAATACTCAAAATTAATTACATTTCTGTCAATTTTGCTGGTAACCTGACCGGAGAAACTTCTACTCTTCCAGGTATCCTGTAACTGATCTGGCGACTGACATTGTCGTCAATGTTGGAGATGTGAAGTTTTATCTGCATAAGGTATGAATTCTATGTTATCTCAAACTGGGTACTCTCTGTTGCAAATGACTTATGAAACCGCATATAACACACAGAAAAAGCACTTACAAAAATGTTTCAGACCCATTATGCTTTTAGAACAAAGGGGGATACTTATGGTATTCATGATCAGGTCTAATGCACTACTTTTTATGTTCTTCCTTGTTGAACATTCCTATCACTCTTTGATTAAATGTGTCGACTGCTTGGTTGTTTCATAATGGTACTTTGCACTAGTTTATCTGTCTTGGTGATGCATCTTCATACTGCCTTGCCTTTATGTTAATTTTCCTAGTTTTGAATAAATATAACCGACTTAACCAATCACACCAGCTATATTTTCTAATCTACTCTTACAGTTAATAGTACTTGTACATTTGTTATCAAACATGTTTGATTGGATTAATTTGTAAAATGTTTCTGCAGTTTCCGTTGTTATCCAAGAGTGCACATCTGCAGAAGCTGGTCGCAAGCTCAAATGATGAGAGCAATGACGAAATTCACATCCAGGATATTCCTGGTGGACCTGCTGCTTTTGAGATATGTGCAAAGTTTTGTTATGGTATGACAGTCACTCTTAATGCCTACAATGTGGTTGCAGCTTGGTGTGCTGCTGAGTACCTTGAGATGTACGAGACTGTTGAGAAAGGAAACCTTATCTACAAGATTGAAGTCTTCCTTAATACTAGCATCTTCCATAGCTGGAAAGACTCGATCATTGTTCTTCAAACCACAAAGTCTCTTCTTCCATGGGCTGAGGAATTAAAGCTGGTTAGTCGTTGTCTTGATTCCATAGCTTCAAAGGCTTGCATGGATACTTCCAAGGTGGAGTGGTCATACACCTATAACAGGAGAAAGCTCCTATCTGAGAATGGTAAGGATCCTGCCTGGAATGGTGTGAGAAAACCCCAAACAGTTCCTAAAGATTGGTGGGTAGAAGATCTCTGTGAGCTTCACATTGATTTATATAAAAGGGTAATTACAACAATCAAAACGAAAGGAAGAGTCTCATGTGATTTAATTGGAGAAGCCTTGAATGCATATGCCTTGAGAAGATTGCCGGGATTTAGCAAAGGTATAATACAGAGTGGTGACATCATGAAATATAGATCATTAGCAGAAGCCATTTTATGGCTGCTGCCCTCCGAGAAAGGCAGTGTTCCCTGTAGTTTTATGCTCAGGCTTTTACGAGCTGTGATTTTGTTAGAATGTGGAGATACGGAAAGGAATGAACTGATGAAAAGGATTGGCCAGCAGCTTGAGGATGCCACAGTGGCTGACATTTTGATTCGAGCTCCAGCAGGAGAAACAACAATGTATAACATTGATATTGTGCAAAACTTAGTTGAAGAGTTTGTGGCACATCAACAGACAATTGAGATTGATTTTCAAATGGAAAACGAATTCCAGGAGAGCCAAAGCCCAAAGTTGGGATCTGATACTTCCAAAACATTAGTAGCAAAGTTGGTTGAGAGCTACCTTGCTGAAGTTGCCCGAGATCCCAATTTACCTTCTTCAAAATTTGTTAGTCTTGCAGAACTTGTATCAAGTTTTCCAAGACCGTCACATGATGGTCTTTACCGTGCTATTGATATGTATCTTAAGGTAAGCTCCTCAGTGCCTGTCACTTATGATTTCATTATATTTTGCAGCAATGTTTAAATAATCTTTCTTAGGCTAAGGACAAAGCTAGAGATGTTAGCTTCAATCTTATCTGTAGCCATTTTTCTATCTTGTTCTCGTAATTGAAATAACATCATTATACAGATAGACTACATGTTCATTGAATTGATTCTCTTTGCACATGCACTTGTTATTGTTAAGAAACAATATCTCAGCCTCTACTTTCACCGAAAATTATCAAAACTCAAAACACTTTTATGAGCTATTTGTGTTGGTCCTGGTTTCACTTGTAAATTTAATAAACCATATCCAGCGTACAAAAAATAGTGTACGAGGACCCTTTTACACTTGCACTCTTTTTCTTACTTTAAATTATGTGGCTGTAAAATTGTGTATTAGAGTTAATAAGCAGGATCTTATGTGTACTAATGGTTCCAAAGTAACTGCTATAACTAATTGTTATTTTTGGGATGCAGGAACACCCAGGAATCAGCAAGAGTGAAAGGAAGAGAATATGCAGGTTGATGGACAGCAGGAAGTTGTCAGTAGATGCGTGCATGCACGCTGTGCAAAATGAGCGGCTTCCTATGCGTGTTGTGGTGCAAGTCCTCTTCTTTGAGCAGGTTAGACAAGCAACATCTGCTGGCAATAACAGTAGCACGCCAGAACTACCTGGGTCAATAAGCGCATTACTTCCTGGTGGTTCTCATGGGAGCTCAAGGTCTACTACAACCAACACAGAAGAAGACTGGGATTCGGTTCCGACAGATGAAGATATCAAGGCTTTAAAAGGGGAACTTGCTAATCTACGATTAGGTGGGAGCGATCGAAGTCTGAATAACGGTGCTGAAAAAGCTGGAGCAAATAAAATGAAAGGTTTAGTAATGTCAAAGATATTCTCAAAGCTTTGGTCAAACAAAGAAAGAAATGGTGAGATTAGCAGCTCTGATATATCAGAGAGTCATGGTTCTACCACAGCAGAGGAAACAAAATCCACCCCTTCCTGAAGCAGGAGACATTTTGTATCCTAGACTTAGTCACAGACAAGCAAAGTTAGAGGATGTATCTCTTGGCTTGTAAAATTGTGACTTTAATTTAACCGTTAGGAAATTAGAAGATGCTGACTTTATTCAGCAGATTTTGTGCTGGAATTTGTCATGTAGAAGTGGAAAGGATTGGAGACTGATTTGTATGAGATGTTGACTATCAATTTTTGGTTCTACATATTGAGATGCCCCTTAACTGGAAAGGAACTGTCAAGTTTCTGTTTTCCATTGCATTGGGAGGTATAGCTGCTAGCCTGTTACTGCAATTTGTCAACGTTGTTGAATCATGACCTCACATTGTTGTTTGTCCATAGGCATCGCCTCAAAGTTTGAGATTTCCAACCTTGACATTAGTTACCTTCACAAACATGAAATATTGTCTTCATAAAAAATGTGAGATTTAAAAATTTGTCCTAACAAGTCTATCTAGCCGAGTAATATAAAGCTTGAGCTTGACTTGGGTTATATTAGTCCCTTTCAAGCAATTTTCGATTGAAGTCGAGTTGATTTTGAAACTCGAATTCAAATAATTTCTTAATCCATATAAGTAATTGGAAAAAGATATTCAATAGAACTTGCATTGAGACGAAAGGAGTTTTATAATAAAATAACGTGGGGGCTCCACGGGAGACAGTAGGAATACATGATACATGTTGTAATACACGTATTTAAGTCATTGTATAACATGCAAAAATTAAAAGGCTATTTTGGACTTTTCATAAATAATCAATGATTTGTTTTAATAATTTTTATCCAGTTTTGGAAGAGATCGTGGAAGAAGAAAACATCTCAAGAAAAGCTGATACTCCAAGCGAGGGTGAGAGTGGTATGTAATTATGTCATGTTGAATCCAGGTTTAGTTCAGTTTCTTCATTCTTAGGATGAATTAGCAAATTCAGCAAGGAGGCACGAATATACTAGGCAAATTGTAGATAGGAGGCACGAATACAGTAGGTAAGATTACGATGTCTGTAATTTGTTATGTTTAAAAGAAAAAGGTTCGCAATGAGTGATATGAAATGTGGTATAAAGGGATAGTAGGATTTAGAATAGTGTTTTGCATTGATAGTGGCTAGGGTTTACATGAAGGGAGTATAGTGTTTTGCTTTGATAATAGGTAGTGATTATAACAATGTGGTATAGACTATGAAGATGTTGAGATGAAGCGGTGTTATTAGAGAAGTCAATGTTTGGAGGAGGTTTGTTCGTTAAATAGTTTGTAGTGTGAGCGGTCGTATATAATGTAAAATGAGTGTTAATAATGTTTTTTAAAAAGTGTTGCTATTTGGAAATGTAAAGCACAGGAAGGCAATGCCATATAAAATAGAATGAAAGGGGATAATGAGTTACTCATCTATTGAAAATAGAGTAAGACAATATTGATATTTCTTTTAAATAAAAGAAAGTTATGTTAACATCATTTATTGCATTGTATTTTTTTGTTATATACAATTGTATAAGTCTCGATGTTGATGTCTTTAATAGTAATGATTTTTTTAATTAAAGGTTGGAGTCAAACTCCGTATTATTAAAAGAAAAAAGAAAAAGAAAAAGAAGAACATATAAAAGAAAAATAAGCCACTCCAAAGGAGTAAAGAAAACAGAAAAACAATCACCAATAATCTAAATATTAAGCCTCACTTTAGGCTTTTTTATCTGCACTGGCCGAGTATAAGTTGTATCAATATCCTTAATGCGTTGATTTTTCTTAATCGGGACAGTACTTCTTGATCTTTAATGGCATCATAGTTATAAAATAGATCATTTAACATCCCCACAACATGATAAGCAGAATCCTTTCCCACTCTATGTTGAGAGTCGTTTGAATCATATACTTCTTCAAACAAATCCACCAAAGAGGTATTTTGATTATTTTGGCTAGAATGAGCATTTTCTCCCTCAGACTCCTCATAAGGTTTAGATACCTTGGACTGTTCTTCAATCAAATTGTTTTCAAAAGAACCGCTAGACTCTACCGCAACAGTTCTTTGAGAATCATTATGCGTTTTAGGCAAGTTAGGTGCATCATTTTCTGAAGGTGAGTTAGCAATCTCTTCCGAGTTGGAATTGTTGTAGGGTGAAATAGCATCAAATGCATTAAAAACTTTTGTTAAAGTAACTGCAGTTTGCTCCTTCCGTGGTGTTCATCTAGTTAATGGTTTAGTAGATTTTATCTTAAGTGCTGGCATGTCAGGCTTATGAGCCTTAGGATTAGCATTATTTTTTCCTCTGTTCAGCCAAAAATCTCTTGGCAAATGGACAATGTTATGACAGATACTGCAAAATAGAGGTAAGTTCTCATACCAAAGATTAATAAAGAAACTTTTACTTGGACGTTCAACCATCAAAGTTTCAGGTAAATCATGAGCCAAATCCATTTCAATTAGAACATATGCATAGTTTCATAGCTCTCCTGTTGTCGTAGGATGATCAATGTGTAATGGTGTTCCAATGCCCTTGGCAATATCTTTTAGAATAATCGGATACCAGTACTCCCATGGCAAGCGGTTAAAATGACCTAAACCTGTGTAGTAGTAGCTTTCTGTTCATAAGGGTCAAAATCTTGGGTCCAAAGTTGCAATCTAAGAAACCCAGGTTTCAAGGAAATTATATCTTTATTCCAGGTTCTTTTTTTTAATCCTTAATCGTAACTAAGATAACCTGATAAAAATCCCTTCCCAGAGAAATCAATTTCCATGAATCCTTAATGTTTCAAACTGTTGACAGTTTCTGCTTTAGATCAATCAATTGCCATGGTTTATGTCCTTTTAAAGGATAATTCTAGCAATTAAGGCTCTTTCACATATGCTAACTCGTTGGAGATAAGCAGCCTCATTGATTTGGATGGATATGTAACCACCATAATTCGTCGGGGATGAATCATAGTCAGAAATCTTGGTAAGATCAAGCTGATCATAATTAGGAGCACGACCCTTGAGAGCTTCAGCGAAAGATTTACGTTTCTAATTCGTTTGAGGATGCTGATTTCGTGGAGCCTTAGGGGAAAAAAGATCTTTATGGCCTAGGTAATCTGGCAAAGGGATGTCGGTGGCTGGTCGGCTGGAAAACATGGCCATTATAAGGCCAAAGAAGATGAAGGTGGTTATGCGAAGAGAAACCCTAGTAGAGCTTTTCTCATTCTCACAATCTAAATTAATTCATATGTAAGATTGTAAATGATAGTTTGTTGTAACAAACTATCCATAGGTAAGGTAGTTGGAAAGTTTAATATAGAAGGATGAGTGATAGAAAAAAAATGAATATATTTATGTTGTTTTTATAGTAGTGAATGGGATATAAGTAAAATAGTATGCAGAAACACTTTTTTATGTGGTATATAAGACGTTATTTATGGATAGAAAAAAAATAATGTGCATAAAGCTCCAGTGAAGCAAATGCCTGATATCATATGAGATGTTTGTTGCAGTAGTAAAGTAGCACCATTGGTACATTCAATGGTAAATTTGTTAATAATGTCATGTGTCAGAAGAAACATGGTTATTGATTAAACTCGAAGGTTTGAAGTTGTGACAAACATATCTTGCTTTAAGGTAATTCATTGATTAACTATATTGATTCAGTTGTTGTAAGAATTACTAGCTTAACATAATGGTCATGAAAATAAAAATAACAAAGGGGTTAGGGTGGAGTTAGTGGCGGTGTGGAAAAGAAAAAAATTATTATTAATGTAAAAAAAGCTAGTGTCATTTTGATTAATTGATGTAGACATTATTCAGTTGTTAAGAGAAGTGAAAAAACATATATATATATAAACTTGTCAATGCGGAAACTTTATTAACGAAAGTTATATTTAAGTTATATAGGTAATTTTAATGTTAATTGAAATATAACATCCTTGGTGGTTGCAGAAAATGGACAATCGAGCAGAAAGAATGAGCCAAAATCAGTCAAAATTGTTACTGTTACTAGAGGAAATCATTGAATGTAAAATTATTCATGTTGCGAAGGCTAGTATTCAAGAATTTTTCAAATTTAATTCGACGTAATTTTAATTTAATTTTTTTAGTTATGGCTCGATTCGAAATAGTGAACTATAATAGCACATTATAATAAGGGTAATTACAAGCAAGTTAATTCATTATGGGTGCAAATGGTTGAATAATTTTGTGAAACTGGATAAATTCAAGCAAGAAGTATCATTGAGGCAGTGGTTCGCACCTTTGGAAAGTGTGACCGAGGATAGAGATAATGTCATATATGCTCTTGCCCAATTTATAGAAAATGACGATGCTCTTTTTCTTTAAGGAATGTTGCACACATTTAGATGGAAAGATCCTGGGGAGGGACTTCAGTTCTTATTTAACTCGAAGTTAAGATATGTTTATTATGTTGTAAATATAATGAGGCATGTTTCAGGGCAAAAGTAAGGCATAGAATAAATGATGTGTATTATGAATGGTTGTGATGGTAAGGTTATGTTATGGGATTTTATTGTCAACATACATTTGCTTATGGGTCGTAAAGCTTGAGTTCATTGCATTGTACCAGTGATTTGTAATCAAGAAGGTAACAGAAACTGGAAGAATAAACATAGAGAGATATGTGTATATGATTATGTTGAAATAAATTGTAAAATATGTTTAGTTGACTATGCTTCCCATTATCACTTTAGGCGATAAGGAAACTTGTTGATGTAAATGTAGAAACTTGTATCTTTTTTTTTGTCATAGATGTAGGAAGTTTTAAAGATTATATAATTTTGTATGCAATTATGTAAAAGTTATAGAGTTAATTGTAGTAATGACATGAATGAAACTTGTAATATGTTATAATCATCTGTAATGGAGTCCAAAGATATGGTAACCTGTCGGTATGTGCTGAAGGACATTGTAAATTTATTTAATAAAGTATAAGATGGACTAGGTTGAAGCATTAACTTTAAGTCCGTAACAAAGGAAAAAAAGAACTAATTATTTAAGTTTTTGATTAACAAATCCATACAAACTTGTAAGAAATTGAATTACTGTAAAGGTCTATTAAGTAATAAAGAAAAATAAATAAAATAAGAAATTTATCAAGTTCAAAAGAATGGTTCAATAATTATGGTTATAGTAATAGTACATATAGTAAAACAGCATTGGTTGATGAGCACGGAAGAGGTGTTACAGGAGGTTATGAAAACAGGCTTGTATAAAGATGTATGATGTGGGAAACCACTATAGAAGCAGAACGAGCGTTGTTGGTGATATATTTGTTGATAACAAACATGTTGGATGGAATAATTAGATAAGATGCTGGTGATTAAACTGTAAATTGTTAATCAATTACTGAAGTTCTGTAAGAAGTTGTTTATTTCACTTAAACTGTAATTGATGTGAATCTTTAGCGAACGAAGTCGAGAATTGAATCCCTCAGGATGCTGGTATAATCTGTTGTCAATATTGTCCACCATTTGTTGTAGGAAACAAATATCTGCATATACCCTTTTTGAATTTCATTGAGATGTTGATTCGCGAATGGAGATATAGAATGAGTGTCATAATTGTCATCATCATCTGCGACTTCTAACTCATTCAAATTGATGTACCCTTGAGAAAGTTTGTTATAAAGATGCTACATAACAAAACCAGAATATGTACCATCTGAATCATCCTAGGAATAGTCTTCATATTGTAAATGTTAGTTAAATTTTTCACTTTGAACTAGGATCCATTTTTCCCTCTTGTTCTTAGTGGCTAATTCCATCTCACGGATGAAATTGAAAAACAAAGCAACGCTATCACGTAACTTATAAACGAACGAAATATCTTTATGATTAATAGCTCTGAAGTGTATAGCTATATCAGTTACATACATACCAAGCGTCAGTCTCCCCTTTTTCTTGTGAGACATAACTATGAATGAATCAGCAAATGCATGAGCACAATTGTACTTGATATTGTTTTGAGCATAGAACAAAGCAAAAATTTCTCACTTTGTCACATTTTCATTGCTATTCGAACGTGCGAATAGCGTGTATGACAAAAATCTATGGAAAACCCTTAAAGTTGGATCTTTGAAATGTGATGATTTTGCAATAGTCATAACGAATTTAACTTTTCTCATCAATTTATTCCAATATTCATCAACATTCCAATTATGTTCATAATGAACCATGTCACAAGAATTAATATGGAAAATCTGACCTAGTTCTTCTACTGTCACTATCCGACCCTTGTTATGTAGACTAAATTCCATGCTCCCATTTGGTTTAACAACCAAGGTAGTAAAGAATTCATATATAATAGTCATGTATAGATTGGCATGCATCTTAGGGAAGTGTAAATCACTAAAAAATGAAATGCATAGATTTTCTACCGCACTTCTAATCCCCAGTTCTTCTAAAGCACAGAATGAAACATGTCTTCCCCTTAGTGGTTTTCCCATAGATAGTAATATGTAATAATGAGATAATAATGAAGGATCAATAAAATCGAGGTGATACCTAGCAACTTGCATCGCATTTCATTGACTGTTTCTCATGTCTCTAGCTAGGTTGTGAGTCTAGATATCTTCAGGTGGAATGAACTGCAAAACAACAATAATGGGAGTGCAATGTTGTTTTGACCATAAAAAGGGTAGTCCAGAAAGACAATGGGCCTAGAAACATAATTATAGGCCCAACAAATAATAATAAAGAGCATGCCAATGTTTGTCATTAAGGTTTAAGAAATAGGTTATTTATGCCAATGTTTGTCATTAAGGTTTGAGAAATAGGTTATCTATATATATATAAAAGCTGAAAATATTTATATATGGTAGAAGTTGAATACATAAATTTGTTTTTTTATGTGTAAGAAATGAATATATTTAAGCTTATTGGAAAACTTAATTAGTCGTTTATTTTGTTTAGTTATTGAAACCAAGAGTGTATGTAATTGAAAATGACATTTTAATTTGTATTAGACACTTTATCTCATTAGATTCTGACGAAATTTAAAATGAACTATTCTTAATAATTATGGTTTGACATAATGTAGTGTGGTACATTAAGTTAAAGGATATATATATATATATATATATATATATATATATAACTAGTGTTTGTATATAATTTTGAGTCATTCAGTGATAAAATTATGTACATTAAATTTTATTGAGAACTTAGGTCGCGGAAAAACAGAACTATCATGTAGTTCCCACATGTTAACAAAAAAAAGTCAATGCCATTGAAAACATGAAGTTTAATAATTATTCATGGCCGAGTAATTAAAGTCATATAGTTGTAAAAGTAAAAAAAAAAAACTTGAATAACTTGAAAATGAGAGGTAGAAAAATCTCATTTTTTAGAAAAATTACTACTTAAAAAAAAACTTAATGTTAAAAGAAAGTAACTTTATTTTGTTAGAAAAAAAAATATTACGAAGTCAAAATTTGTATTTATAATTATTTTGCAAATTTGTTTATTTTGTCATAATTATTTTTTAATTAAAAGTTGGAGTCAAGCTCCATATTATTAAAAGAAAAAGAAAAAGAAGAACAAATGAAAGGAAATTAAACTACTCCAAAGGGGTAAAGAAAACAGAAAAACAATTAATAATAAACTAAAGATTAAGCCTCACTTTAGGCTTGTTGATCCGTACTAGCCGAGTGTAAATTGTATCAATATCCTTAATGCGCTGATTCTTCTTAATCGGGACAGTACTTAGAGCTTGATCTTTAATGGCAACATAGTTATAAAATAGATCATTTAACATCCCTACACTATAATAAGTAGAACCCTTTCCCACTCTATGTTGAGAGTCATCTGAATCAGATCTCCTTCAAACAAATCCATCCAAGAGGTATTTTGATTATTTTGGCTAGAATGTGCATTTTCTCCTCAGACTTGTCATGAGGTTTAGATCTCTTGGATTGTTCTTTAATCAAATTGTTTCCAAAAGAACTGCTAGATTCTACCGCAACATTTCTTTGAGAATCATTGTGCGTAGGAGAGTCTAATGCATTCAGATGAAATATTCTAGGCATGTTAGGCGCATCATTTTCTAAAGGCGAGTTAGCAATCTCTTTCGAGTTGGAATTGTTGTAGGGTGGAATCACATCAAAAGCATTAAAAACTTTTGTTAAAGGAATTGTAGTTTGCTCCTTCTATTGCGTCCATCTAGTTAACAGTTTAGTAGATTTTACCTTAGGTGCTGGCAGGTTAGGCTTGTGAGCTTTAAGATTAGCATTATTTTTTCCTCTATTTAGCTGACAATCTCTTGGCAAATGGCCAATGTTATGACAGGTACTGCAAAATAGAGATAAGTTCTCATATCAAAGATCAATAAAGAAACTTTTGCCTGGACGTTCAACTATCAAAGTTTTAGGTAAATCATGAGTCAAATCCACTTCAATTAGAACACATGCATAGTATGGAAAAAAACCTTAAATAGTATGAAAAATACTTTTAATAATAAATATTAAAATGATTAAAAATTATAAATTTATATAATAATAAATCTTAATAAAAAAGATTAAATTGATGAAAAGTATAAAACATTATTTTTATTTATTAAGAAATTATTGTTTACAATTTCAAAATTAATTATTACTTTCGTAAAAATATTATATTACATAAACTAGTTTGTATTTATATAAATTTAATTTTTTTTTACATTAAAAAGAATTACAAAATATTGGATGATTTGCAAAATAAAAAAATTTGAGTTTTCGTAAAAAATGCAATTATTTTACAAACAAAGTAAAGTTACTTTATTTTTAACAAAGTAACTATAGAAAACACCTATATAATCATATATGTCACATTGGTCAGAGATTGAGTAAATGTTATTTTGTTACAACATATTAGCCAAATCATGTGCAAGTATTTATTTTTAAAAGTCATATAGAGTAATTGATGTTAGTATTACGTAATTTCGTTATAGATTGATAGCATTAAATAATTTATTTATTTAGATATGTAAATTTAGTGAGTTATGGAATAACTTTTATATATATATATATATATATATATATATATATATATAT
>CAOJBK014814099.1:0-14568 GCA_948294925.1 Codiaeum variegatum
CAAATGAATCAAATTCTAATCGGAGTAGGAGTTTTACTTTGCCTTCAGAAAGTGAAGATATAACTTCTCAATTTTCCAAATATTCGGCAGGTAAACAAAAATCTCTTATTTGGAACCGTTTTAAAAAGATTGAGGTGAACGATAAACAAAGGTCTGCTTGTAATTATTGTGGAAAATCTTATGTTATTCACCCTAGGAATCATGGTATTACCAACCTATGGACACATTTAAATCAACAATGTAAGAATTACCCTTATGGATTAAAAATGAAAAAATAAAAGGGTGTAGCTTCTAAAGGTTTTGATTCTAGTGATTGTGGTCTATAAATTGTAATATGGAAGAGATAAGATTGGACCTTTATAGAATGGTAATTTTAGATGAGTTATCCTTTAAACATGTTAAGGGTGAGGGGTTTAAGAGATTAGTCCATAGGTTGGAGCCTAGATTTTAAAATGAAATGTACATAATGTCATTTAACATTGAGTGTTTTATTGGTTTGTTTTTGCCTTTAATAGTATATAGGAGATTGCTTGCTGGTAATGCCCTAAGATTAGGTTGCTTTGTTATATGTTCCATTTATTCTTATAAGCATATCTTAAATTTTAAATTTGCTGCTACATTTTTATGCCTTGAATTGGACTTTGTTTTTTTTTTATTACCATTGGTTATCAAATGGGGAATTGTACAGTAATTGAAAAAATCAACTATTATAAATTGGAAACTTATAGTATTTAACTTTTTATTTAATCATGAATAAGCCTATAGAGGCAACTTTTACCAGTTACTTTTCTGATTGCCAACTGAGGTCTTAATATGTACATAATTATGTGTAGAGCTTCTGATGACCATGGGAAATTAGCAGCCATATGCAAGTAAAAAAAAAGAGTGAGATGGTGAAAGAAGGGTATTGAATTCTCGAAAACTTTGGTGGCCAATTGAGCGATTTATTGGTGTCTGTTGTGTCAGCTCTTCATCTACACTTGATTTAGTCCCACTTACATCTACTTTGATGGAACTTTGTTACTTCTTTAATGTTAATGTGTTGTTTAATTTTTGAACCTAGATTTGGATTGTCATTGATAAAATATTTATATTTTAAAGGTAAATTTAATTTTTTTTTTTAAATTTTGAAACTAAAAAATTGTTGCAGGTTGATAATATGATTATTTGATTTGAAAATGACTTATGAATATTAGATTTTATTTTAATTATTTAACGTTAAAAATTTATAGATATTATATTGAAAAAATCAAATTTTAAACCGCTCAAACCAATCTGACCCGATCAAATCCAGCTAAGTATTATCATATTAGATTGGATTATTAACTGGATAACTAGATTTGCATGTTAAAGTTGGATTGGATTGGATCCAAGGAAAAACTGATCCAATCCAATCCATGAACAACCCTAGTAACCACCACCAAATTTGATTATAGCCCATATGCACCAAGGACCGATACTCTGTCTGCCTCATGGTGGAAAATAGTAACTAATTAGTATTTCAAAAATGATTTTGACACTGTGTGAAGATTACAATCTTTTGAGAAACCAAAGGCTGATGGTTCTTCTAATGCTATGCAGGAACGAGGTCCTTCGAAAAGTAAAGGTATGCATATCGCAAAAATTTGTTCTTTTGAATCATTTTATGAAAAAAAAGTATTCCCCCGACCCTGATCTCATTCAATTAGTTCATTCAGCTCAAACAAAAATTATAATTGAAACAATAAAATAAGGTAAAATGAATAGAATAAATAAAGCTCGAGACATCCTAGCGAATTCCAAAAAACCAATTCTTTCAAGTACATAGAATACCCCCTTAGAACTTCTTCCTTTAAAAATAAAACCTATAAGTTGGCCAAGACTCCCAATAGCCTCTTTCGGGGTGGCTGGCCTAGTTTTGTCTTGTCGAGTTCCTGGGCCCATGAAGGTTTTGTTTATAGATTTCCATGAGTGTGATTTGCTAAATGAACCTTTAGGTACCTTCCAACTCGACACTGTTGTTTTGCTTAATGCCTTGTTCTAATAATACTCATGTGTGTGCAGTTGCACTTCCTGCTCCTATTCCTAAATTTTCAGTCGGAGTTGATCACGGTCCAAAAATGGAAAAGTTGTACAAATGCAGCAAAACATCTTGGCCATTGGTAAGGACCCAGCCTTCTTTTAATCTTGGTGAATAGACTCTAACATTTATTCTTTCAGGTGCCTCGGACTAAATTTCCTCCACTTAAGGGCCCTGATTTGCCTAAAGCCCCTCTCCCAAATAAGAGAAAGGAAGTTAATGCTTCGAATCTTGAAAGTGACGAGGAGGAGTTTAGATCACTAAAAAATAAAAGTAAAGAAGGCATAAGAGCTCAAAGCATAAGTCTCACTCTGGCCATAAGTTTGGTTTGGCCACTCCAAACATCACAAATCTGATCGATTTAAGACAAAGGATAGCCTTCACACTCATGATCCTGAAAAAGCCCTTCCTGATTCTCTCCTGGTTGAAGGTTTGGTTTCATCATCCACTACCAAGGCATTGATTGTGCCTTCAGAAGATCTAGAGGTAAATTTTTTATTTTATGGTTAAGTCATTTGATTTTCTTTCTTTCCAGGCTTTTTGGTCTTTTGAGACATTGTGGTCAGGGGGTCATTGAAAGTCCAACTCACTTGCCCGTTGCTGGGCCCGAATTAGAAACCCAAAGTCTAGAAGCCCCATCTCTGGACGAGGAAGTGAAAAAGCATATGGAGATTCTGTCAGTAGCAAGGGGCTCAGGGACTGCTCTCTTTGAGGATGAAGATCTAGTCTCTTCATTGAAATTTGCTTTGTCCTTCTTCATTACAAATAATCCCTCGGTCAAGATTAGGGAATTAGTTCAAGCTATCATCAACTCTCTTACTCCTGATTTTGATAAGATTGTTGAGGAGTTCAAGTAAGCACGATTCTTAGAGAGGAATCATCATTCTTCCTCTAAGCATCTTACCCAACTTTATCAGGACATTTCTTGGCTCAAGAACTAAGGACAGGAAATGAAAGCCAAAGGTCTGGAGATTTCCAAGCAGGTGTAGCTTTGGATAAGGAGATTTCTCACCTTGAGGCTAATTTGCGAAAATGAAATGCCCAAAAAGCTGTTGTGGCTAATGCCAATACTTTGCATATAGCCAATGGGAAAAGGCTAGCTGAAGAAGTGAAATTAGCTTTGAAGAACCAATCTAAAGAGAGTAAGAAGGTTCAAGAGCTAGAAGTTCATCTCCTTGTAGCTCGGGATAAAATGAGTACCATTATGAATCATTTCAAAACCTTATTTGATCTTTTGGATTAGTAATGTATATAACCCATATTATAACACATCGTCCAATTTTGGAATCTTACAATGGATGTATATTCTGGCCATTTTTTGTAACCTTTCTTTTTGATTAATGAAAAGAAATATTTTGCTAGGAATAAAATGCATAATAGCCATTTTCATCGACCTAAGTTTATTTCATATATTGCTTAAATACAAGCTATTGACTTAAAGCCATGTGTTAGCCTTTACATTGCTAATTAATCTTAATTTTAGCTTAAATAAAAATATATAGCTATTAATTGGCTTTACGTTGCTAATTAACTGTAATTTTGACTTAAACTAAAATATATAGTCATTACTCGGCCTTACATTATCTATGTTGTTATTTTTACAAATTACGATGGGTCAACTCCGTTCCACATGGATGGTCGGTAAAGCGTCAAATATTTCCCATTGATTAATCTATCATGTAGTTCCCCATCTGTATCTGATAATCGATAAGCACCATTTCCTCTGATCTCTCTAACTTCAAAAGGTCCTTCCCAATTCGGTGACCACTTACCATACTCAGGTTATTTTTCCCTAAGTGGTAGAGTAACTTTCCATACTAGATCCTTAATTTTTAAAGCTTTTAACCTAACTTTCTTGTTAAAAGACTTCTCTACCCTTTATTTATGGTCCTGCATTTTATCCAATGCTGTAATTCGATCATAATTTAGCTCTTCCAGCTCTCTCATCATTTCTTCAGAATAATTTTCAGGGGTCAATATGTTCTGAAAATTCCTTTTTATGGATGCATCTATCAATTCTACAGGAATTATAACTGAATGCCCAAATACCAACTTGAATGGGGTGGCTTCAGTTGTTATTTTTAAAGTGGTTATGAGAGAAAATAATGTTTCTCGTAAGAACTCATGCCATTCCCTAAGATTTTTTGTCGATCATCTTTTGAATGTTACCCTTGATGAGCTTATTTATAGCCTCAGCTTTCCCATTAGCTTGAGCATAATAGGGGGTTGAATGTAGGATATTGATTCCATTCTCATTACAGAACTCCTTTATCTCATCTCTAGTGAACATAGTTCCTTGGTCAGTAGTATTTGTCTTTAGAAGTACTGCCCTCCATATAATATGGTTTTTGATGAAAGAAATGGCCGATTGTTGATTCACTTTTTTCAAGGGTACTACTTCGACCCACTTTGTAAAGTAATCGGTGGCTACCAGGATGAAACTAGGATGCTTGGATGATGGTGGGTATATCTTCTCGATTATATCCATTGCCCAACCCCTAAAAGGCCAAAGCTTAATGATGGAGTGAGCTCCTTAATTGGCGTATGTTGAATTGGCCCATGTTTTTGATAGGCTTCGCATCTTTTGGCATATTCGATGCAATCTTTTTTCCATTTTCGACCACTAGTACCCATGTTACTCCAATAGTTTTCTCATCAATCGCCTAGATTGGTGCATACAAACAACTCCTTCATGAACTTCAACCATTGCCAACATCATTTCCTTTGGCCTGAGACAAAGTAATAGCAAATCTTGTTTCCTTCTATACAAGATTCCTTCCTTTTTCCAGAAATTGGGGGGCTATCATTCTAACCCTATTGTCAACTTCTTGACTGGGGTTTTACAAGTAACCGATGATGGGTTCCCTCTAGTCAATAGATACATCAATTGTAAAAACCCCTAGATGCCTAGTAATTTGGTCATCCAATTGGCCGATTTCTTTAGAACATAATACTGAAATTGACCTGTATTTCTCAGAACCACTGGAGGTACTCAGAGGCTCCTTGTGCCAGTCTATTTGCTTCTTCATTCGAGGCTCGAGTTGAATATTCAAGTACAATATGCTCAAAACCTTTTATGAGATGAGAGGCTTTATTGTAATAAGGCATCAATATAGATGCTTCACATTTATACTCCCCTATGAGTTAGTTGATGAAGAGTAAGGAGTCTCCCTTTACACTGATTGATCTTGCCCTCAGTTCTGCCAAAATCTCGAGGCCAATAATCAAAGCTTCATATTCAGCCTAATTGTTTATACATTGAAGGCCTAGTACAAAACCCATCTTCATTGAGACTCCCCTTAGAGATGTAAGCACAATCCCTGCTCCTATCAAGGTTATTATTCTAGAGCCATAATTCCCATGTTGAGTTTTTATCCAATTTATCACAACAGTTTCTTTAGTAGGGTGATGAGCAAAAAAATCATGCTTGCCCTTTAATTGCTTTTTGTGGCATAATGAAACTTTGATAAAGCTATGACCCATTTACCTAGTCAATTCTTAAGATACAACCAAGATAATATGTATTTGATAATGTTAGTATGGCTCGCCACCATGACTACCACTGGTAACATATAATACCTGAGTTTGGTATATGAAAAATACAATGCCAATCCCATATTCTCAATGGGAATATATCTTGCTTTGACCTTGGTGAAAGTTCTGCTTAAGTAATAAGTAGCTCTTTCAAACCCCTTTTGCTTTTGGGCCAACATACTCTCGATAGTGTCTTTTGAGGCCGAAATATAAAGAATTAATGGTTCTCTCGGCCTGAGAGGTGTCACTACTGACGGCTGTGTGAGATACTACTTTAACTCCTTGAACACTTTATGATGTTCTTCGGTCCAAATAAACTCTTCATTATTTTTGGCTTTCAATAATGGCCTCTAAGGCCTTAGCTTCCCGGTTGTATTAGCTATAAATCTTCTTGGAAAATTTATTTGGTTGATGAGTATGCAGCTCTTTTTTGTTAGTTGGCTGATGAATATCGGCCGTGGGCTGGCCTCTGTGCCAAGGTTAATTTCTTTCAAGGGATCTTACACTTCAGCTTGGTCATCATCCATTTTTTGACCAACGATTTTGATATCCTCCAGCTTTACTGCCCTTGATGGACCTTACTCATCATCTTCATAAATATATTCAGCCGAGCACACTTGTTCCTAGAATAACCCTTAGAGCTTCTTAATGACTTCCCTCTACCTTTTTGATAACTTGGAGTTTGCACGATCCATAAAAAGTACTATTATTTTAGGCCATGGTTTGGCCCCACTGAGATTGGCCGTGACATTTCTTCGGCGAAAATCATCTTTCTCTCCAAACTCCTCTTTAGTTCTATGAGTTCAGGAGTCAACATATTGGTTGATAGTAAGCTGCATCGATCATATGTACTTCTTAACTGAATGGATTTGGATATGCATTCATGAGCTCACCATATTCTCCTCTAAACAAGATCAGCATCTGATGTAAACTGGAGGGCAAACATAGATTACCATAAATCCAGTCTTAGCCTAGTAATAAATTATAATTCATTTGTGCATTCACCACATAGTAGCTAGTAGGCTGAGTTTCTCTACTGATTTTTAATTATATCGAAATGAAACCTTTTGGTAATGTCTCTCCCCCTGTAAAATAGTGTAAAGATAGCTCGACCCTTTCAAGATCTTTAGTGTCCAGTCCCATTTTCTAAATGTCTTTAGCAGCATGATATTAACACCAGTACCCTTGTTAACCAAAATTCTATTAGCTGATATCCCATTTGCCTCCCCTTTGACATATAAAGGTAGAATATGATTAGTCAAGTGGAGCTGAAGGTGTTCTATAGTAATAGATGGGGGTAACACTTCTCCTTCTTCAGTAAAATCACCTTCCACAATATCTCCATCCAAGGTGGTGGCTTGTCCTGTCTTGGCTTAGAATACTTCTAGAAATAAAGTGACTTTGATGTCATCATCTAGAGGAGTTGGTGCGGCCGAGACCATTCCAATGTTTACTGCCTTCACAATGGAGCAGGACCCTTCCTCTTATTCTAGATGTCGATTCAATAGTACTTCATGTTGAATTCCATTAATATTTACTATGGCTTTCTCTTTATATTTTCTTCATCATTCTTTGCGCAGTCATTAACTTCTCTAAAGATTCTTTCATTCCTCTTTTCTAATCTTGATTTACTTGTTCATACTATCAGCCATTTCGGGCCATCCATCTTACCCTTTCAACTATTTTTCGTTGTTCTTAGGCTTCCCAGTATTGTTCTTCTTTTAATCCAGCCTTTTACTACTTAGCTAACACTTCTTCTCTTTTGTCGGCATCATATTTTACTTCTTTCTCAAGCATGTGGTTTGTTGCTACCTTTGAAGCTGACGTTTTTATGTTTGTGTAAGCCCCGACTTCTTAGTATTAGGGTGTCATAGCCTAGTAAACACAGTCGAACAGTTTGGCTCATGCCACTCCTATTGACCTTGTTGATTTGGGGACAGTTTAAAAGTCTTCACTACCCGATTATCAGATTCTGAATGCTGAGGTGGTAGAGCCTGGGCTACCTTTGCATAACTCTTTGGTAGGAATTGAAGCCTTTGGTGCACAGGTTTTCTGTTGTGACTATCTTTAATAGCCTACCGCTTTTCTGCTACTGGAGGTGAACTCGCTGGTTTCCTCTTGGGGATTATCTAAAAATTCAGAGTCATAATTAGGGCATTTGAGACCTAAATCGACAACACACCTTTGGACTAGATGCTTTCCTTTAGTATCATCTGTTAAGCCCACATTTTCCCTCGACTTTAATGGGGAATTGATTTTTTGGTATCCTAGGCTTAACGAAGTAATGCTCACCATTTTAATGGTTATCCTAGTGGGCTTCTAATTAGGGAATGGTGTAGTCTTAATGGCCTGGTGTTTATTTTTCACAAGGAACTTCAGTAAGCCATCTTCAATGGCTCTCTGGATGATGTTCTTGAAACTAAGACAATTGTTAGTACTATCCCGGCTAGAATTATGGCATTTACAATAAATTTTTGGCTGATTTTTAGGTGGTGGTATCACATGTCCTACACTGAGTTCGATTTGCCCATCTTTGAGTAGGGCATCAAATATTTCCTCTGCCTTTATGACATCAAAGGAATACTCTTTTGTGTTTTTGTTTATTTCGACCTTCTATCTAGGTAATGGGAGAGGTTTAATCAGCATATCACATTCATATGGTTTGTCATATTTGAGCTCTACTATGCATACTTCTTCAACCTCCTCGTCTGAGTCAGACACATCTTGGGGGGGGGGGGGGAGGGGATAGTTAGTGTGACTTGGTCTTTAAAATAAGAACCTCAGGACGATGCCTTCTTTTGTTTCTTCTCTTTAAGAAGTCATTCAAAACTAGTGACTTTATCAATAAGATCATAGAAGTCACAGAATCTAGTCATTTGATACCTTTTTCTCAAAGTCATGTTCATTCCCCTAAATCCTAATGCCATAAATTCTTGCTTGGCTACTGTTATTAAACATTGTGTTTTTAAACACTTAAACCTAGATATGTACTTTTCCACTGATTCACCAAGATATTGGGTTACTTTTGCCAAGTCGGTCAATGTGACCGATTGTTCTAAGCAATAAAATTCCTCTGTAAATGTTCTGGTTATGTCTTCCCAACTCTGAATTGAATTCGGCCTTAACAATGTGTACCTTTTAAAAGCCATTCTATTGAGTGAAAGGTCGAATAATCGAAGCTTTAGGAACTCTTGACCTGAGACTTCCCCACATTGCACTGTGAATCAAGAGATATGTTCCCTGGTGCTAACATTCTCCTTTATTGAAAATAAAGTAAAT
Organism: Codiaeum variegatum; assembly: GCA_948294925.1. NCBI lineage: Eukaryota > Viridiplantae > Streptophyta > Magnoliopsida > Malpighiales > Euphorbiaceae > Codiaeum > Codiaeum variegatum. Next base: position 8,873 of record CAOJBK014814099.1, read on the forward strand.
TCTAGGGTTTTATACCTTCGAGGAAAAGGATACATATCGTCCACCCATGTAAGATATGGAATTCCATAGTACTCCTTTGGTTGCTGATTAATCTACACCCCGAAATGTTGCAACCTTCTCACAAAATCATCATCATTAAAATAATTTGCTTGTATGGCTGGATGAGGTAAGCATATTGACATGCCTCATGATTTTGAGGGTATAGGTCTCCTGGTTGATCAGTAACAGGCTCAAGCTGTTCCTCATTTTCATTGCCTATTGCTTCTCCCCTCCTAGCAATCTCATATTGAGGTTGGAGCCTCTGCTCATTTCTCCTCTTTGGCATTCCTCGCTGCTGTCTTGGTGCATTTCCCATTCCATATTTATTGGAAATTACCTCCCTTCGGCTATCTAGTAAGATAGTCAGGTTATGAACAGAATCACTGAACTCCCTGGCTAAATCTTCGATCTCATCCTTGGCCAATTGATTTTCCTCTATAAATGGTTTGAGCACCCATCCAAGTTGGCTCATTAACCCAGTAAACATGTCATGGATGGCTTGAGCTATGACAGCCCCCAAAGCTACAATATCAGTTGTGCTTAGAACAGGAGGCCAAAGGGGGTTAGGCTCTCTGCTATATTCAAGGTCACCCACATTTTTTATGGCCTTAACCTACATTCGTAAAGGTGTACATGGTATTTTTTCAAACAACATTTTGAGCCTTTCATGTACATTGGCCGAGGTTTTAGGGTCTTGGGCAGTGTTAGATCCCTCGGTCTCAATTTCCTCTCTTGAAGGGGGAGGCAGAGGTAAATCATCATGATTGTTCTTTTGACCTCTTTTCGATCCCTTAGATCTAGCTATTTTCTTAGATTCAACTGTTTCATTATTTTTGATAACCATAATATCTTTCTAAGAATGTCCCATCGAGCGTGCCAAAAAGATGTTTGCTCCCTTTTATGCTCGAGTTTAATTAATCTTTGATTATTTTAAAATGGATTCCCATTCTAGAAAAGGATTATCGGATAGTGAACAAATTGTATTTATATTATATTTGATAAATCACTACAACTTTTCAATCATGCTATTATAATTCAAATAAAGAAGACCCCTTCGGTTAGTGGTATATAGGCTACATAATTGACCTTCAACCTTGTCCTTTGAGGGTTTAGTAAATATAATAAAAGTTAATTGCCTTTGGTTCAGATATAGGCATTTTGGTTATCACCTTGCTTTGGGAAGGGTCTGGTATATAGACCGAAGGTCATCAACCAATGAGTTGAAATATAGGCAGTTGGGTGCTGTCACTCTTTTATCAGTGCTAAGCTGGTGAATGCCTAAGAAAAATTGTCTTGTATTGGTAATTGTGATGTTAGATGTCCTTTTTTGGGATCTAAACCTGCTATTTTTAGTTGTACTTGAAAAGGGTATTTCAGTCATTTCCTATTTTAATGGAGGTTCCAATTACCTATGGGCCGCGTGTTTTTCCTCTTAGAAGTCCATAGAAACAGATTAACTAATTTGGGCTCCTAGGTGGGTTCAGCCTAGAATTTAGGGTGTAAACAGCATGCATGCATCACGCCATCATGAACTTAAAAAAATTCAAACCATCGCAAAACTAAACACTACCCAAAGTCGTGTCATTGAACCAGAGTTTGCCGTGGTTATATCACCAAAATACTGATACCTTTTTCTCTTATTTACCTAAAGGTCACCATGTCTTCCAACTATGAGAATGTTACTAACCCCACTGCTACCTACACTGCTGTCAATGAGGCCCTGCCCTGACGGTGATGGCGCCTCAAGTTTTGGACTTAAGGAAACCAACCAAGAAGGGAAGGATTGCATGTGCTTCGATTTGAGTCTCATATTGGAAGAACCCCCTATGGGCTTGCTAAGTTCAAAGTGAGTGTTATGAGTCACCACTTAATGTTTTAGAAATATTATTTCATTTCATGGTGATTAACAAACCAAGTCTGACTATTAACTCAATAAAATGTTATTTTGTCCTTGAAAAGACACAATCCTTGAACTAAAAGATGGATTCGAGGTCTTGTGATTGATATAAATTGGATTTTAGAAAAAGTTAACTTTTTGCATTTTTGGCTCTCAAAACATATGAATTTGGTTAAAAATAAGTTTTAATGTGTGCATGATGATATATCAATGGTGTATTAACAATTATAGCAATTAAGTAATGATGCATGAATAGATATGACATGAATGACAGAATATAAAAGCAATGAAAATAAGAGAAACAACAAAATATAGGAAATAAAAAAAATAAGGGTCTCTCATCTAGTTGAAGTGGTACTAGGGAAAGCACACATCCCTAAAATAACTAATAAGCGAAATAATAATAAGAAAAATAAATAAAATTAAAATATACTAAAAGGGAGATCCTCCCTCTAGCCATAAGGTATAAAAGGGTACGCCTTCCCCTTGGATCAAACACAATATAGCAAAATAAAAACATTTACATAATAATAATAAAAATAAAACAAAATAATAATAATAATAAAAGGAAAAAAACATTTTAATTGAAAAAAGGAATAAATGAAAATTTTTTTTGGAGTTGAAGCCTTTTGAACAAGGCTTGCTAGCATATCCCTTTGAATGGAAATCAAACCCCACGTCTTTCTCCATTCTTGCAAAGGGTTGGGGGTTATTTGATAAAAAATGGTTAGTTGGTTGTGTTCAGAAGCTAATTGATTTTACTTTATAAAAACAATTAACTGATAGGCTCTTAATTGATTCAATTTTAATTAAGAAAGAAATAAAGTTTAATTAGTGAACTCCTAGGTCAGATTTTAGAATTAATCGAAAAATTAAAATTGAAATGTTACCATTCAAATTTTACCCTTTGCTCGTGACGTCAAGGAACAAGAGGTTCAGACTATTTGATCAAGCTAAAACGAGTCTCCATAGTGTTTAGATGTAATTTGAGTGACTAATTTAATGAGGTTCAAAACATTGAAACTTGTTGAAAATTATTCAAAGAGGCTCTATCTATAGAGGAAAATCTAAACTAGATTTACATGCATGCAGAGGGCTCAGAGCACATACGAGGGAGTTAGATGCACACGGAAGGCTTGGGGCACACACATGTTACCAGACGAGCACACAGGTGGCTCAACACGCATGCGCCCTATCTTGCACGCACACATATGGCTTAGCACAGAAACACAAGCTTCCGCATGGTCTAGCTCAGTTTGATTCGGTTCGATTTTTTAGTATTTCTAGCTTTTTAGGGTTGTTTTGGATCTAATTTTGGTCTGGTTTGAGCTTATAGACTCATATTGATGGGCCAAATTTGATGGTGCAAAATTAAGGGTTCACACTGTCGCCCCACCTGCTAACCTTATTGTGTTACTAGCTGATTTCATGAAAAAGTAAGATGAAAAGTTGGAATCACTTAAGGTATCTATAATAGGTGAAGTCAAGAGCATGATGGGTTCTAACACTGAGCCTCTTACTCCTACCAATGGGGCATCAATTTATGAAGATAAGGAAAAAGAACCTAATGTCCAAATAATTGCACCTTCTATAACCACACAAGCTGACTTTTCTGTCACTGTCTCCCAAAAGGATCCTATTCCGAAGGAGACATCTGAACACCCATTACTAAAAACGATGATGGAAAAATACAAACAATTTGAAAAGGTGTTAAAGTCAATCAAAAAGAGGGATGATGTAGTAGGTGTATCCTCTCTCAGCCTTTTCCCAAATGCAAGGCTACCCTCTAATTTCCAAATGTCAAGTATAGAAAAATTTGATGGGACTATATGCCTAAAGACCCATCTCAAGTTTTATGATGGCGCCTTCAGACCATTATGACTAGATGGTAAGCTATTAGATTAAATGTTCCAATAATCCTTGACTAGTGTTGCCCTCTGCCGGTTTGTTGATCTTAATGATTCCCAAAAATAGACATAGGAGTCAATCTGCAATATATTTGTCAAATAGTATCACTACAACATCGAAGTTGATGTCACTAGAAGAGATCTTAAGACTACAAAACAAGGCTTTAAGGAAACCTTTTCTTCATTCATCACTAGATGGAGAAAGAAGGCTTCTAAAATGGTAAACATGCTGAAAATTGAACAAGTTGACATGATTATGAAGAATATGCTACTAGTGTATCGAGATTGACTGATCACCCAATACTTGACTGATTTCAAAGTAGTTATTACCACTATTTCCCATATCAAGGATAAAATAGATGCTAGCTATATTAAGGATAACTCTCAAACATCTTCTTCAAGGAATAGAAAGGCCCCTCCTCAAAGCAATGTTACTCACAAAGAGGGAGAAGTTAATGTCATCATTACCTAATGCCCAATCAAAATTGAAAGGAGAAATTTTTTAACTTAGGAGGTGTCTCACTTATCTGCATTTATAAGAAATGCTTAGATGGAGGTGCAATCACACCTCTGGAACCTAAGCCAATTCCCAATCCTTTGCTTAAAAGTTTTAACCTGAATGAAATATGTGACTACCATTAAGGGCCTAACCATAAAATAGACAAATAGACCATTGTAAGGCTCTTAGGCATCAAATCTAAGATCTCATTGATCCTAGCAAGCTTCTACTACTTGCACCTTTGTGAAATATCAACTCCAATCCACTTCTTGAGCATAATGTGAAAGCCATCCAGGTAGAATTTGAGGAATGGAATTATACTCACTTGATCTGTGTTGCTGATGCACCCTTGAGTAATTACCCCTATTTTAGGGATGACCTACCCTCATGGGGGAAGTCTATCTCAAAAGATTACTCTTCTACTGTGGATGACCTACCTTTATGAGGGACGTCTATAAAAAATTATTATTATGTGATTGACCTAAGGGATATGACTACTGAAGTTGATGCCATAACTAAAAGTGATAGAATTACACAAGCTTTAGTTCAACTTCAACCATCTCCACAAGCTGTTGTTCCATCAAAAGGCACTCTTGATCCTAAAAAGGATGCCATACTTAAGCAACTAAAGAAGACACAAGCCAATATTTCTATATGGAGTTTAATTATGTCTTCTTACCCATATCATCAAGCTTTATGCAAGGCTCTCAACTAATGCCAAGCACCTATTAACATATCTCCAGACACTTTGGTTGCTTCAATTACAAGTTTTGCTAAGGGAGCTTTTATCTACTTCACTAATGATGAGATCCCTTCTGGGGGTCCTCAAGATGATGCTCTTTACATCACTGCGATCACTATGGACAAGACTGTTCCCATGGCATTATTGGTTAATGGTTCCACACTTAATGTCTACCCACTCAAGGTGTTAAGTTGCTTAGGATTGTAAATCACTGCTTTCACACCCTCTTATCAGATTGTTAGGGAATATGACAATTCAAAAAGAGAAGTTATTGGGGTGGTAAATCTTGAAGAGAAACGTGATTCGCACAGCTGAAGCCGAAAAAATCATCGTTTTAAAAAATTTTCAAAGTTAAAACCTTTTGTTTAAACACTTTAAACAAATATGTTCATATACATGTTTCAAACTCTTTGAAAAACATTTAAACATTATAAATCTTTGTTAAAACACTTTTAACATATTAGTTCACATACATGTATCGAACTCTTTGATAAAACATTTGAACATTGTGGACCACATTTAACCCATCTTCTTGATTTACAAATTTTGTGCAAAACACAATGACACAAAGCACACAGAAGAAATGTATTAAATACCTTTCTTTTTTGCTTT
>CAOJBK014814446.1:0-14224 GCA_948294925.1 Codiaeum variegatum
TCATACCATGAGTATGCTCATGTATTGTCACAACATCTAATGTCTGTAGCATGAGACTCACTACCTCTATACCAATAAGTATCTCATACTCTTCTTAGATGACAACGGAGGTGATGGTCTTCCAGATTAATGGCATCCCTACTAATAATCCTATGACCATGAACAACCTATAAAGCATTTGTTAAAAGGGTAATCTATTACTCATATTCTCAAACTCTTGGAGAGTAGATTAAGTATAAAATACTTAAGGGACATATATACGTTCGATATAAGGAAAGTTTTCACTTAAAGAACATATATACTAAAGCTAGTTAGGTTTTCATTTACATTCACATGCTAAGAGTAAGCTCTAGGGCATACTCTGCTAACATAGACAAGGTTCCCAATATTGTCTTTATTTTAAGGATAAGGTTTGGGGTATATAAAGTATGTTGTATCATCTTTTTTCCTAAGCTTAAGCTCATTCTACAATTTTAAAAAAGAAGAACAACTATTCATCTTATTCAACCTCAAGCTAGAGAGATAACTCTCTAAAAGTTAGAAAAGGAATGCTTAAAATTTACTTAAAATTGAGAGAGAAACTTTGTTTCGAATAAGAGTTCTTTAAACGCAAACTCTTCTTTAATTAATCTTTGAGAAAGGAGTGTGAATAAGTTTTCAAGTCCAAAGTCAATCCTTAAGTTCTCAAGTGAAGGAGAAAGGATCAAACATTTGGGTAACCAAAGAGAGAAGATTCATGATTCTTTAAGAGAATTAGAGAATAAGCTTTTGGGTAAAGTTAAGTATGTCTAAAGCTAGAGGCTTCACATTTGGGGAGCTTAACGAAGGAGGGTGAGGGGTATTTTTGCTTCTACCCTTTCTTTGTTTCACTTGTGTTTTACACACAAATATAATATCCTTGGTTGAAGTTATGGGTCCAGACCTTGGTTTAGACATTTATCAAAGAGTTTGATAAATGACTAAACCATCTATGTTGAATGATTTTTAACTTAGAATTTGATTTTCAAAGTGTTTGAAAATTTCTAATGATTTTGTTGAAAGAGTTTTGACAAAATGTTTATGGAAATGTTTCAAAGTGTTTGAATAATTGCCAAACCTAATTTTGTTAAAAGATCTTTAGAAAAAATATGATTTTCAAAATCAGAATTCGAATCCTTTCTCAGATTCGAGTTTTCTCTTTTCTACTTCCGTTACGCGACTCCGTAATGTTTCCTTTGGTAAGAAATCTCAAATCCAGGAGAATAACCAATCAAACAACATAGTTTCCTCTTATTATTTATGCATCCTACCCAAATTAACTCATCCAAATGGGCTAGCCTAGATACTCAACTTCAGATGTACCTAGTTCCACTTTACAAAATTTTGATTATCATATAACAATACCGAGACCAATTTATGGGAATCAAATTGAGAGATAGATGAACATGATTCTACCCTCTCTTCTCTAACTCCTTTAGCTATTACCCAAAGGAATAATGATCTAATATACCATGAACTTTTTATCAACTTTCAATTATACCCTCAGCTAAAATTACTTGCAAATCTACCCTAACCTTTGCAGTTACTTTCAAATCTGCCCAACAAGACACATGGTGCATGTTGAAGCTTACTTAGTTGAGTATGTGGCACATTTAATAATGTGCCACGTGTCCTATTGGGTAGATTTGAAAGTAACTACAAAGTTTAGGGTAGATTTGTAAGTAATTTTAGTTGATGGTATAATTGAAAGTTGACCAAAAGTTCAGGGTACATTAGATCATTTTCCCTTACCCAAAACATTGAAGTAGAAATCAATGCTTTAGAAAACATCTTTTCAAATCAACAAAAAACTTCTTTATGAAGGTTTTTACTCCAAAAAGAATGAATCAAAGAAATACAGGTTTTTTAAAAATTTCTTGGAAGTCAGAGATGAGATCCAAGAAAAATATTATGCCTTTTACAATTTACATAAAATTAAAATAAAATTTTTTGAGTGGTTTGAAATTTTTGTGAGAGAAAACAATATTCATATATCCATTCAAAAATTCTTTGAATCATTCAAAATCTATAAATCCTATCACCATTAAGAATAGGAAACTTTTCTTTGCCTATGGAGAAAGATTGGAGATAGAGGCAGTACCTTATAAAAAAGTTCTGGAAGATAATAGTAGAAATATCCAGAGCATAGTTGTACAAGGTAACTTCACTAATGCCCATTTAGTAACCATAGGAAAATAACTTACAAAAATAGAAAATCATTTACAAAAATCAGTTGCCTTACAGGTCAATTCGAGACCAGTTGAGTCTATTTCTTCTATTGACAAAAAATTCAAAAGTCCAATATTCAAACCTTGCTAAGTTTCCAACACTAGCCAAAAATAATTCCACAATAATAAGAACAAATTTGTTTAGGCTATTAGGGCTAACTTAGTAGAATTCCTTAAACTTCTCAAGCTGAATCCTCTAATCCTGTTGTACTTAATTCACCTCAGTCATAACCTAGAGTCAATGTCCTGGACCAAATTCAAGATGTCTCTTATGATGTGGAGATCTTGAAATAAATAGTGACATCCTGACTCAATAGGTTATCCTGGCAACACCCCTTTCCTAGAATCACTACTCTAAACATAGGTTTGGAAAATAAGCCACATATGCTGACCCAAACTAGGTTCAATGCCTCATCCATCTATGAATATAATATAGATGGAATGTCAGAATACATCATCTTAGGCTTATTACAATAGATGATAATGGAAACTAATCCTTACAAGACCTAAATTGGGACTAAAGATAGAGCTATTGTTGAACTCCTTATAACCACCTTCTCTGGTCAGCTTAAAGGATGGTGGAATATCTTAAGCTCTATCCAAACTAATGAGAATAGGGCTCCCATTTTAGATGAAGAACCAAATCCCACAGAAGATGTACAAAAAAATATTTTAGAGTCATGCTAAGAAAAGACTCTAATCAACCATTTTGGAAATAAAATTTCCTTGCAAGATTGCCTAAAATCCTAGGAGAAAAGATTAGGAATGTCATCAAACTAACCTTTAGTAACCAAATTCCTTATGATCAATTCACTTATGAAGAATATATTAGTCTTACCCAAAAAAGAAGGACTTGGGATTTACTAATACTTAGAACTCCAATTGGATCTCAAATGAGAATTAAGGAAAACTAAATAAGAACTAGGAAGTTTTTGTAAATAGTTTAACTACAACCCCATTGAAACTAAATCCTATAGTGGCCATTGCAAAACCAAACCATATAGGAAATCCAAATCTTCCTATAAGAAGTCTTCACTAGAGCCTTATTATAAGAAGTCATCATCTTCAAAAAGAACCTCTAAATCTAAATCCAAAATAGACCTCAAGAATATCACTCATTATAGATGTGGTAAAAAGGGTCACACTTCAAGATTCTGTAGGCTTAATACTCGCCTTCATGAACTTCATATAGAAGAATAAGTCATTAACAAAACTTCAGCTCTTTTAGTGGAGTCATCTGAAACAGAGTATTATAGCTCTTCAAAATATACAAAACCTCTTCAAATTGATGAATTAGCAACATCGTTTGATTTCTCCAACTCGAACTCTAGTTCTAATTCTAAAGATGAAAATTCCAAAAAATTAATGTTTTGATTAAAAGTCAAGAATCAATATTTGAAGCAGTCGAATACATTAATGATCCTCATCTTTAAAGAGAGTGCCTAGAAAATCTCTTAAAAGATTTAGATGGAAAACCATCAAAAACCTGTTCAAACTCCTTTTATCTTGCATTTAACTATCAAGGTACTTATGACCTCACAACCATCCTTGATAGGGGTAAGAAATCCAAACAAAAACCCCAATGATTCAAGACCTACAAAAAGAAATCAAAACCATTAAATTAGATTAAAGATAAAGGGATTCTGGTTTAATACAAAAACTCATTTCTAAATAAGATTCTAGTTCTGACACCAATCCAAAAATTGAATCTTTTCAATGCCAAAACCTAGAATCTTTTAAAACAATCCCAAAAATTTTAGAGAATTTTAGAGATGTTTTGAGATAAAAACTTAAAGAAAGTATTTGATTCAAATAACCATTTTATTCTCAAATGATTTTCAATTAGATACCATTATATTATTTGATACAATAGCAGACCTCAATAGTGTCAAATATGATTTTGTTCCAAAGAGATATATTTAACATATGGATGAAGAACTTACGATTGTAAATGAATTCAAACTTTACTTAAGTGGAAAAATAACTTCCTTTGTACTAGATGGAGATATTGCTCTAAAAAACCACTTTATTCTTCTAAAAAATATACAACAATCGGTCATATTGGGAACCCCTTTCATCAACATCACACCCTTCAAAACAAAAAACTCAAAATTCATTTTCCTTGTTTTTAGAAAAGCCTAAGAAAAGAAATCTTAATCTGATCAAAGCAAATTCAATTTACAGTTTTAAGATTAAAGCTCTAATAAAAGGAAAACAAACCCATATGATGCAGTTACATCAAGATGTGAATTTTCATAAAACTCGATTACAACTTCAAAACCTTTTTGTCTAGGAAGGGATAAAAAGTTTTCAAAAAGAAATTGAAAAGGAAAATTGTTTTGATATCCCAAAATGCTTTGTGGAGTAGACAAGAACATATTGTGGATCTACCCTATGAAAGAGATTTTGATGAAAGACAAATTCCAACCAAAGCTAGACTATCCAAATGAATGAAACAATAAAGAAACACTATAGAGAAGATATTCAAGATTTAGTGTCTAAAGGACTTGTTTCCAAATCTAGATCACCTTGGTATTGTGAAACTTTCTATGTTAATAAAAATAGTAAGATAGAAAGAGGAACCCCTAGACTGGTGACCTATTTCAAACCCTTGAACAAAGCTTTAAAATGAATCCTTTATCCTATACCAAATAGAAAAGATTTGCTCTAAAAACTCCACTATGCTTTAATATTTTCAAATTTTGATATGAAATTTTGATTTTGGTAAATTCAAATTCATCCCAAGGATAGGTGAAAAACTATATTTATGGTTCCTTTTGGCTGGTATGAATGGAATGTCATGCCATTTGGTTTAAAATATGCATCTTTAAAATTCGAAAGAAGCATGAATGGTATTTTCAATTCTTATTCCAACTTTCACATTGTCTACATAGATGATGTACTCATTTTTTCAAAATCAATTGATCAACCCATCAAACACCTACAAACATTTTTATAAATCATAAAAAGGAATGGGTTAGTTGTCTAAAAAAAACTCTCTGTTTCAAACTCGTGTAAGGTTCTTGGGTCGCTACATTTCTCAGGGAACCATTACACCAATGGTGAGATCCCTTTCATTTGCATCCAAATTCCTAAATAAAATCTTGGACAAAACCTAATTGGAATGGTTCTTAGAGGAGTCTCAATTATGTTTTAGATTTCTGTCCAAACATTAACCGTCTTGCTAAACCTTTGAATGATAGGCTAAGAAAAAAATCATATTCCCTAGTCTAGCCAGCATACTAGGATTGTTCAAGAAATCAAAAAACAAGTTTAAGAAATTTCTTACTTGTAGATAGCATACCCAGAGGCACCTAAGATTGTAGAGACTGATGCTTCAGACTTAGGCTATGAGGGAATTCTATATCAAGTAAAAAATGGAAAAGAATGCATTGTACAATATACATTTGTACATTGGAATTATTATTAGAAAAATTATTATACCATCAAAAAATAAATGCTTTACATTGTTTATGCATTACAATTTTCAAATTGATCATTTGAACAAGAAATTTCTTTTAAGAATTGACTGTGAATCAGCAAAAGAAGTTTTACAAAAAGATGTTCAAAATAATTTTTTTCTAGATGGTAAGCTATCCTTTCATATATGATTTTGATATTAAATATATATAGAAGCATATTCAAATTCAATTCCCGATTTATAACTCGTGAATTTCCCAAAAAAAAAACCATTGATGCCTAGAAAAGTGAAAGACAAAGGGAAAGCTCCCCAAATTACAAAACCTGGTGATGAAGTCTTCATTCTAAGAATATTGCTGTCATCATCAGGACCTATCAAATCCTTTATGGATATTACAAAATAATTAAAAGAAGAGCCTTTTGAAAAGCAGACTACATCTTCTGATAATTAAGCTGGGTTGGAATAATGGATAGAACAACTCATACAAAACTCACTAGAACTTCTTTTGGCATTACAAAGGCAACTTCAAAATCCTCTGCATCGACATCATTTTTAGCAAAGGAGAAGAATAAAGGTATAATTCCTAAAACTTCTACAACTGATTTCTAGACCTTGGAGATGGTGAAATTTTCTCTAAAAGAACCCATCTCAGGAGCTTTCAAAACCAAATGTTTCACAATTTGTTTTATCACAAGAAAAATTTCTTTCAAATCAAAGTGAATATTTTGAAAAACAATCATTTTCAAATGATATTGATCATGGAAGAAGGAGTTTATTATGAAAACCCTTCCAAGGTTGTATCAAAAGTTTTTCAAAAAATTTTTTTACTACAAACCCTAGGATATTTCAAGAATACTACCAAGCCATTTTGGAAACCACTGAATCAACAACTTTCAAACATTTAAATAAAATCTAAAACCCATACTGCTCTAGGTTATTCAACCTGTCACATTCAAAAAGTCATTAATTCTTTTGAATGGGGCAAATATCTAAATTCATTCTAACCTTTCCCTACCGATCTCTACTCCTAACTATCGCATTACTAAGATTTCAGTTATTGGGATTATTAACAGGCCTAGTTTAATGCATTATTTTTACAAAATAAATAAGGTAGCTAGTCTTTACTATTTTATTTCAATACAACTACCCAAATTACAAAACTTCCTTATTGGTTTATCTAATGGTGGAATTATTTTAAGAATATTCCTAAAACACTTATACCAAAAGTTAAACCTTTTTTGGATCTCTTTAAAATACACTACAAACCTTTAAACACTGGCAAAAAATTCCCCTCTATTATAATCTTCAATACAAAATTTTTCATCCTTTAGGTTTGCAACTATTACTTCAGTTACCACAATACCAAAGATGGGCAGTGTAATCTCATCAGGTGATTCAAAGTCAATTGGTGGGAATCACTCAAAAACAAAATCAATACAAAAAATGTCCAAATTTGGTTTATAAAAAATTCCCACATCCAGTTCCCATAAGAAGAAACAACTTTCATGGCACAAAAAGCATTCCTACTTCCCAAGTTAGTAGTAGTTAAAAGTGAAGTTGAACTCCTTGAAATTAGCAACCAATTACAAATTACTATTTTCGAGAATAAATCTTCTTCCAAAAAGGGTTCATCAAAGCAACCCCTTATTCAAAATCACCCTCTGCAAGCTCAAGTTCAAATGAAGATATCATCAACTAGAGTGGTGATGAGAATGAAGATGACTGTTAAAGGGTTTTACCTCCCATCAACAGATAAAATTCAACTCTACAAAACAGGTCCCACTACCACCTGCACAAAGGGTAAAAATATAAATTTTGTAAATTTTAGTATTTTAATTTTGTAAATAATGTAAAATTTAAATTTAATTACAAATGATATATGTAATGAAGGTTTTCTACCACCTAACAAAGGTATTGCAAAAAAAAAACAATAATAATTGAGATTTGTTGCTAGGGAAAAATTCAGAAAAGATCTCTCTATGATTTGCTCGCTATCACCTCTGATAGTCTTAGCCAAAACCCACCCACCTACCCACCCTCTCAACTAGCTACCCTAAACACCAAACCTTATACACCGAACCCATAATATACTCCTAATCTAAGACCATTATTTTTATTGATAATCTCCCCATTAATTAGCCTAGATATGGATTGAGGAGAATATTTGAGAGATTTGGGAAAGTCTAAAATATCTTCATACCCAGCAAAACTATAAAAAATGTAACAAGATTTGGCTTTGTCAAGGTGACGATTTTCGGTGAACCTAAGACAACAATCAATAGGTTGAACAATCTTGGCTTGGTAAACATCAGTTGAAGGTGAATCTTGCTAGACCATTGGGAAACCCTCCAAAATTCCAGACGACATGGAAAAACATCCCCTCCTAAAACCTAAGGTATTATCAGGCATGAATTCAGAGATGGAAGAACATTTGTGGAAGTTGTTGAAGGGCCATAAACTAACAAAGTCACTTATAGAGGAAGCTTAAGCTTTCAAGAACTCAAAGATAATGAAGATGGCTAAACAAGTCCTTCATAGCATTTACCCTTGTAATACTAGTTTAATTAAGAGAAACTTCAAAGAGAAAGGTTTCTTAAGTTGTTCTTTTAGAAGCATAGGGCATAACATAATGGTCTTTACCTTTGAGAATATTGGAAAACTCAATGAATTCATTGAAGAATGTGGGGACCAGTCCTCTCTTTGGTTTGAGCACATTAAGAGATAGGAAAAATCTGATGTTAATGCATTTAGGCTATGTTGGATCATATGTGAGGGTCTTCCACTGCAAGCATGGTGTAACAAAGTGTTTAAGGGTATCGGTTCCCTATGGGGCTCATTCGTTGATGTGGACTCAAACTCAAAAGAGCTAAAAAGCTTCGATTATACAAAAATACTAATCAAAACTTCCATACCAGGAAGTATTTATTTGATAGCCAATTTATCAATTAAAGATGAAGTGTTCAAAGTTAATGTGATTGAAGAACCATTGGTAATTGAAGAATCAATGGGGTTTGAAGCTAGCCCAACCTTTGAGATGGATAAACTAATAGGTGGCTTTGATCAGTCTAAGGGAAGTGAGGATTCTAGTTGTAGATGTTACTGCCTTCAATGAATTTTCAAAATCTGTGGTACTTGAGACAGATCTTTTTGTTAGGGAATAGAACTTGGACAATGATTACTATGAAGAGGCAGCTTCAACAACTATTTTGACTCAAAACAATAACTCACCCATGATTAGAAGCTATCCAGCTAATATTGAAGGACCAACCATGGCAAATAATCCTATGAGCTGTCATATGGGAAAAATAAGCTCAAGCTTAATTTTTCACAAGGTGATGAGCTAATTTACATGGATAGTAGGCTCTTAAAGGATGGGCCTAAAAATAGTAATGGATCTACTTGCAACATGTTTAGCCTTGATAATACAAATAAAAAATAGTACAATTACTCTCTAAAAGAAAATATAATGGGACCTAGGCCCACAAATCCTATTACTTTGGTAGATTTGGTAGAAAATGATGGACCACCCCTAGTGGATATTGAGGAACTTGTTGAGAGAATTGATACATATGGAGCCCAAAACCCTATTTACCTAACTTATAGCACTGCTATCCCTAACATCAACATTGATAATGATACCCCATTTTCTTGTAGCACCAAGAGCACACCCCAAACCTTGCTAATGCTCCTACAACTCTCATAACAAAGAAAGCCAACAGTATTTGTACTGTGCCAATTTAGAAGTATTCAAGTAGAATCATCCTAGCCAAGAAGAGAGGTTGAAAGGCTAGAAAGAAAAATTATTTAGCCTTAAAAGAACTTTTAATAACTAAAACTTTTGCTTATCCTCAATCCAATCATGGAACCAAGGTTGCAAGTGCTTCAATCTCATATGGTGGTGATATTGTCAACCAAAATAATATCATCACTCAAGAGGGAAATTCAATTTATGATAGAATTAATGATGAAAATAGAGATCACGTTTCAATTACTAACGATAATGATGAAACAAGAAGAACTTTAGAGTTGGGAATCAATTTGGAGTATGGTGGTTAGAGGTAATGAAGGAGAATTAATTGCTAGACTAGAAAGGATGGAGAAGGTTAACAAAAGCTTAAATAAGATGGTTTGAATATACCATCTCCTTGTGAGGCCCCGACCTCTGACGAGCATGATGCATGCCTCGAGCCTCTCGCTTAGAGGAAACAAACTGCTTGGGGCCAGATTGCTCATCAGCTCGGGCTTGCTGAATCTCTCATATGGAGAACCCCTTTTTAGGTCCATTAGGTGGATTATGTGTGTGAGTCACCATTTAATACTTTAGAAAACCATTCATTTTCAAGGTGATTAATAAACCATTTTACCTCCATAAAATTATCATTTTGATGATAATAGAAAAGACATAAATCCCAAACCAAATGATGGATTCAGAGACTTGTGATTTATACAAATTAGTTTCTTTATACAACTTTGGCTCATAAGTCATAAGAACTTGGTTAAAAGTTATTTTCTTGTATACATGACACTTATAATATGATACATGAACAAATATTGCATTTAGTTATGATGCATGAGCAAAATATTGCATGAATAACATAAATATGAAAGCGCAAAAATAAGAAAACTGGTAAAGTAAAGTAGCAAAATAAATAAGGGTCCCTCATCTAGCTAGATCAGTACTAGAGAGGGCACGCATTCCTAAAAAAATATAAAAGAAAGCAAACTAAAAATAGAATTAAATTGAAATACAAATAAAAAGATAATCACAGAGGGGATCCCTAATCTATCCATAAGGCATAAAAAGGGCATACATTCCTTATTAATAGTCAATTTCATAAAAGATATAATGAAATAAAATAAAAGAAAAAGGCATAAAGAAAATAGGCTAAAGAAAAGGGAAGACTCGCTCCGTTAACAAGTAGCATGTTAAGAAACGAATCGAGCAAATCTCTTTCATTAACAATTGTAATGTTAAGAAGGGGATTACTTTAATTACCATTCTGATGATAATAAATAAAATATGTATGACAAACAGAAGCAAAATAAAATGAAATAACACAGAGAAAAGAACTAAATAGGCAAGAGAGAAATAATAAAATAAAAGAAAGAAAATAAAAGGAAAAGCGATTTTAGAGTCACAATCCGAATGTGTTAGCCGATGTATCCTGTTGAATAGGAATCAAATCCCATGCCATGGGGTTTTTTTTTGAAAAGTGGGTTGGTGTTTGTTCAGAAGCTAACCAATTTTAATTATAAAAGTTTAACCAAATCAGTTTTTACTCTCTTTAGTTTTTTATTGAAAAAAAAAGGATTTTGAAAATGTGAGTTACCTAGATAAGTTTTTAGTGTTTTAATTTAGAAACAAATAAAAAAAATACATTACCATTTAGATGTATTACCTTTGACTTTCGTTAGCATGGAATTGGTCAATCAGATCATTTGATTAAGCCAAAATGGGTCTCCATTGTGAGTAAAGGACATTTTGAATGAACAATTTGATAGAGATTCGAATTTTTAGTGTTTTAACAATTATTTTGGTAAAATGTTTGAGTGTGAAAGTTGTCAAAAGGTGACCCAAAGGGTCTAATTTGTAGGAAAACTAGTTTGAACAGTCAGATGATTAGGCATGCGCACCTAGAACTGGATGCTTGCACTAGGTAGTTAGTACATGTGCCTGGAAATAGGCTCATGCGCCAAGCATTAAGTGCATGCACCAGCTACTTAGCTCATACGCCTGCTGCTAGGCTCGTGCGCCGGATTCGTAAACCTAGTTCAGCCTGATTCGGTTCAGTTTTTTAGGATTTCTAAGTTTGTTTTAGGTTTGATTTGGTTCTGGTTTGAGTCTATGGGGTCGTAATGACGGACTGGATTTAATGGTATAAAAATATGGGTTCATAGATGCCTTTTTATCGTATTCATTCTGAGTAAAAGGCAGATTTGATAAGTGTGACCTATATTAATAATGAGGGACCCAAGGATTTACCTATATAAAGGGCTTTAGGAGTAGTCATTTTCTCACTTCTTCATTTCTCTCCTCCTTCTCTTTCTCTTACAAGAATTATTTTAGCTAAATATTCTCTAGATGATACTAGTTTGTGCGACCCAAGAGGGGGAGTTAGCTACTATGACTGAGGCGATTACTGATTCGTTCAATTCTAATGACACCTGTGCAGTAAATCTTATTGATTTGTTTCTCAACAATTTTCCTTCGATGGAAGATTTCCAACTTTTGACTGTTCCCTATCCTGATCTCTTGCGAAACAGGCAGGAGGACAGTAGCTGACATGTCTATCCAGCGGTACACATTTTCTTTCTCTTTATTTTTGCTCTTATTATTTTTTTCGCTTTATATATTTTTTTCCTGCTCATTATTTATTATTTTTTCATTTGAACAAAAATAACATAAAATGAAATTAAGAAAATTAAGTGATAAAAATTTTACCTGTAGGATTACACTCACAATCAGAGAGGGGGTAGATCCAAGCTGACGGACATGGTAGATTTTTTGAACCACTTTCTGAATGTGCATTCTTGTATTTGATCTGCTAATTTATCTAGTTGGATGAGTCAGGATATTCATCATTCCCCTGATAACAACCTTCTCTTTGCCCTTGATGAGAGGTGGTGGAAGACTACCAATACATTTCACATGCTTGTTGTTGAAATGACCATAACTCCGCTCGAGTGGTCCTGCCTTCCTATTATGCAATTTGGATCATAACATGTTGAGTTTGTTGAGCAGCCACGACCCTAACATTCATTAGGAAATCTTCTTGGAGTTGTGCCTCCTAGCATAACTAGAGGGGAGTTAATAGGTCATGACTACTTGAGTTATTAAGGGCGATGGACTTGACTACTTATTTCATTTCCTAGTGTGCTAGAGTTTGCTTATTGATTATCTTCTTTACCATTTTCCTATACAATTAGAAGGGGCACATTAACCTGAGAGTTATGGCTTCACTGACAGATTTGAGTCTACTTAGTCAGTATGACTGGAGGGGAAGGGGGGGGGGGGCAGGGGGTTGGAGAGAGGGAACTGCTTTGGCTGCGGCTTAAAGGTCGATGGGCTTGATGTCGAATTGTTAAGGGATAGATATTCATATGACTATGATCATCTATGAGGTCAGTACTTCCCTTTTTATTTCATTACTTGAGCATTATTATTAGACTTGTTAACTATTTCTTGCCTTTTATAGCTCTGGGCCTTTATGCATATTTCTACTATTTCCCCAGAATTATTTTTAGACATTGCACTCTTCTCTCTATAGGGACAATGTGGAGTCAGGATTCTTGGGAGGGACCTCATCTTGACTTTTATTTCTCTCAGTATAAAGATATTTTGGCAACAATTACTCAAGTATGCTCTAAATAGCTTCACCTTTCTGCTTGTCACAGATTTCTGATGATTGCTTGTCTTTTCAAGTGATATGGGCACCCTTTAGGAATCTCCGTTATTGAGAGGCAGATTCTTTTGGGCTCTTCAGATACCATAAAGTTCTTATTAGGAGAGTAGGTAATGGCTCAGATGACTCTGAGAGTAGCTGTTCCTACTGATCCTCCTACAATCATGAGGAATCCCATGGATGTCATGTATAACATGTTTTAGAGAGTTAGGAGGCCCAAAGAGGACTTTATTATCCCCGACTCTTATATGGAGTTTGTCATCTCTCATCTGATAAGTGGTAGTCCCTTACTTTATTTAGCTCCAGGCCGTGTCCTCGTGATTTCTTCCACTGTTGCTTTGAGACATAGATCACTTGGCCAACCCAGTCTTCCTTCTGCTCGAGGTATGCCTAGTACCAGCTCAGTTTCTTTAGGTATGGGCACTTTGATGCCTTCTAGTTTAAGCCAACCTCGGGGGATTCTCGCCTATTTTTTTAACCATGTCTCTGTTAGCAGTGTATGCCCTAGAGCTTACACTCAGCATGTGAATGTAAACAAAAACCTGATTGACTTTAGTATATATGTTCTTTAAGTGGATACATTCTTAGTATCAAACATATGTATGTTCCTTAAGTATTCTATAGGGATTCTATTCTCAAAGAGTTTGAGAATATGAGTGACAGATTGCCCTTTTAATAGATGCTTTAAAGGTTGTTCATGGTCATAGGATTATTGCTAGGGACGCCATTAATCTGAAAGACCATCACCTCTGTTGTCATCCATGATAAGTATGAGATACTTATTGGTATGGAGGTAGTGAGTCTCATGCTATAGACATGTGATGTCATAACAATATGTGAGCACTAATGAGATGAGTAAGTTGAACAGTGACGTTAGATGATGGATACATGGGTTGTTACCTACTAGTCAATATCGCATCATCTAGATCATGATTATGCATATAATCCTTAGACTTGAGGTGACATGTTAACTGACATATTGGTGGTTATGGTTTGTTACTGCTTACATACCAATGCTAGTTATGTATTGGAATATGGCATATGGTGGCCATAATCAGTGGTATGTTGGGATAAGTGCTTAACCAAGAAAGGATTCATTAACTTGGGTAACCAAGGAAGGACTCATATGACTTCTGGTTATTTTTGATATGCAA
>CAOJBK014816141.1:0-14301 GCA_948294925.1 Codiaeum variegatum
GCGAGTAACATAGATGTACTCAGACATACAATTCAAATTCTCTATGAATGCACCAAAACTAAAAGTCATAAGGATAATATCTTCCATATATAGCCTCACCGTACTGTTTATGTAGGAAGCGGTGTCTTGACCCTTGCTCTACTTTTAAGCCTTCTCAACTTTAAGAAAATGATTTTTTTAGTTTTTGTGGAGGAGCCATAGAGTTTCAAAGTAGAAGAACAAAAAGTAAAAAAGAGAAGAAAATTGAAGAAAGCAAAGGAAATGTAGAACTGTGAAAGTATAGAAGAAAGAGAAAAAATTCAGAAAGTTAAAATGAAAGAGGAAGGAAAGCTTTTATAGATGCCCAAGAGTCATTAAATTCCTAAATGAAATGGCACTTGGCGACATTGGTAGCCAGTAACTGCTCCACCATATGGCAAGAAAGAATTAATAGAAATAAAGGTGTCATAACAGAGAAGAGTGAAAAGGCCTTATTCAGACTAGTGAAGAGTCAAATCTACTCAATTTAGAAGCAGTATGAGCCTTATGACATCCCTCCATTTGAATTTCAAAATTGCCCGCACAAACAAGGGGCATTTTATGCTAAGTTCAGTAGAGCATCCTCAAGCACTCTTTGAGATTTGGAGCCTTTGAGTGTTAACATATAAGGGGGACTACTGATACAGACATGCATCAATGTGGTTCGATACCAACTAGGGATTTGAGATTATTTTGAGCTTTATGGCCATGCATCCATGTGGTTTGACACCAAGTAGGGGTTTGGGATTAGTTTGAGCATTACAAGTGTGCTAGTCATTCCCTAAACCCTCCAAACCTTTAGAGATCTAGCATGTTAGCCTTTGGGGTTTGAACCTCTGATAGAGACAACTGACTACATTAGTCAACAGTCCTTCGGTCATGTTATAGTCCCATAAAGGGTACCATGCACCCTACCCAAAGTGGATAGGTGTCCCAGCTATAGGGGCTCAGCCTTATAAATACCCCTTAAAATGTCTCATTCAGGTACAACTTTCCCTACACACCAAAAGCCACACAATCCATTTCTAAGAGATTTCTCTTAACTCCTCTACAATAATTGACTTGGCCATTGAAGGGTTTACACCAGACACCCGTTCGGCCACCCTTAACCATTTCACTGTCTTACAGGTAGACTCAATCCAACTAGACAAGTTCCATTTAGACTCTATTGAAGCACACCACGCATCAGTTCTCAAAGCGATCAAACAAGTTGTACAAGACCTTCCTTGGAACGGACCCTACATTATCAAGACCTCCTTGGAGTGGACCCTACATTATCAAGAAAATCATTTCAGGCAGAGGCATCATCCCAATGGACATCGACATCAATGAGTTCAAGCATCCGACTAGCCTCGATCAACTCAAGAAGTACTTCATATAGTGTTCTTGTTGTATGAGCATGCATTCATGTGTCATTACCAAATATGAACTACGTGGACCTAATTCTCCAAAATTATCATGTATTCAATCTTCAAAATTATCTTCTATATGAGATACATAGAAAGCCGGTACAAGCACAGTTCAAATCATCCAGTAAAACTCAATATTTCATTCTCCTTCGCATTTAGGCTCTTTAACATTGCATGCAAGAGTTAAAATGAATAAAAATAAATCAAAAAATGAATGAAACTTGCTAAACTAAAAACCTAAATGGGTGGCTTAGGAAAAATTTAGGGTACAGCCTGTTACATTGAAAATCGAAAAGGCGGTTTAGGCAATAATCAAGGCAGCTCGCTAAGTTGAAAACTCAAAAAGGGCGGCTTAGAAAAAAATTAGAGCTTAATAAAATAAAAATATTTTATTGAGGTCTTATTCATCTTTTGAAACACCCAAAATAAGATATTGAAACAAAAACAAAAAAAAAAAACAAAAAAATAAAATAATGTTTTATTTTTCCCTAAAGTCTAGACTCACACTCAATCCTCGATCTTAGTCAGAATAGAAACTCACTTGGCCTTCTCCTTTGGCCAACAAGCTTAAATCCACCATACAAGATACTCAGCAGCCTTGCCATAATCCTTACCAAGTATCACCATGGACCTCAAATAGTCTCTTATCTAATGAGAAAGAATAGCTCTAGCCACTCTGTCATTCACTATGGTTGTCTCAAACAAAGAGCCATCTAGGGGTACATCCTAATCATGTCCCATTTGAAAAAGGACTCTAGTATCCTGATACCATACCACGTGATAAAATATGAGTAGATCCACATGCATAAAACCTTGGCTCCTCGGAATAAACCACTTAATAGTGTACCAATTGGGCTTTTATAATAAATCGAAGGACTCAGCTCTAGAAGCCAGCTAATCCATTCTCGCTTAGCTAATCCATTCTATAATAATCCATTCTTAATAGTCTGGTCTATCAGGTCTAGGAATGATCTTAAGATGGTCTCTTAGTTAAATGTGAAAGGTAAAGACACCGATAAGAGAAGCCTCAAAGCATGTTAAAATAGATGAGCAAAGAAAGGGTTTAAGTACCTAGAGCAAAAGAGGACTAATAGTCCAAGGTTCCCTGGAGCTGTAATAGCAATCAAGGCTCAGTAGTGTCTTGGCAAAAATCAACCCCACAGTCGATTTACCCTCACCCATATGGAGTATCAAATCAGCTATCTTTCCATCCCTGAAACCAACTAGGCCTACAAATATATAACCTACAGTCAGTATGAAAGAAAGGGCCCTTAACCTCCTAGCCATCCAAATGGAGTCATCCTTTAATTCCTCCCAAAACATAAAGGCCAATGTAGACAGGTCAACCAAATCATCTTTTACTAAAACTGAAGCAACGTCTACACTCAAATGCAATAACTTTTTGAACAAATTAAAATAACCTACCTGCTCAACTGCAACAGCCGGAATAGCCTCGAGATTCGTACCCAGCAGAAATGAAAACTCCTTAAAATTTGGACACATCTCGTCCATACCAACCCCAAAATGAGACACATGATTAACGGGGTCTTAAAAACACACTCAAGCATTTAGAAAATCCCAATCAATTGATCCTCTGCATTTTGGTCAACTTTTGACATCATTCATGCATCAAGTGGCTGAAAAAGGACTCCATGTTCCAAAAAAAAAAAAGAGAAAAAGAATTTGACATTTTTCTTAAAAAAAATGTCCTTAGAGATTTTTTGAGTCAAAAATTGTTTTCGTACAAATATTTATAGTGGCAACCAAAATGAGGCAAAAAATTGAGTTCAGAATGCTGGACCTACAAAATGATGAAAATGCACGCGTTAAAGCCAAAATGCATGTGTAAAACCAAATACGCATGCATAGTGGTTCATAGTGTGTGCTTTCCACATGGCATCCTATGATTCATCGCCTAAAAATGATTTGTTTCAATTCAATCCGATTCCATTTTTCGCCCAATTTTCAACACGAAACATTTTTCATTCTCAAAAATCAGAAAATCACAAAAAACATACTAAATTTCAAAATTTTTCATAAAATTCAAAGTTAGTTCTTAAAAAAAAGTAATAAACAAAAGTTTTTTCTACAAAATCCCATAAATTGGGGCTTGAATACAATCTAAAAACATCATAACATTTCATGCATACCCACAACAAGGATTGACCTTAGAGTTAGATGCTACATCCTCCTCATCCGCCTTAGGTTCCGCTGGTGTTCCATGTCGTTTGACATACTGCTGCTCCCATCAACTCTCCCTCAGGCTCATGGAAAATAGAGTGGTGCTCAAACTAAAAGCGCACTTCTGAAAGTTATCTACACTTTGGCCATAAGCAAAACCAGGGACTTACAAGTAACAGACAGAAATCAAAAGTTGTCTAAAGAATAAAACATAAATCAATATGCAAGTTAGAAATATATTGTCACTGGGAGATGGTCAAAGTCTACCCTCTGAGCTCTAAGAAGATAGTTGTGACCAAAGTAATGCACCTGAGTGAATCTTGTGACATCAGTGTATGACACATGATCAAAAGTCTATAACATAGAGTGCTAAGACTGACTTCAACTGGCTGGCATGTGGGATGTTGAAGCTGTTAGCAGCGTTTTCCCTAGAGCTTACACTCAATATGTAAATGTAAACACCCTAAAGCTTACTTCTATGAATGTGATAGCTATTAGAATAAGTTCTAATTGAATTATTGCATTAAACATTGGATAGTTAAACTTAATTAATTGAATCAAATGCTTAATATCATAGAGGATAGACTATGAATTGTCAATTTCTCTAGACTCATTCATATCATTGCATATTCATATTCATTGTTTTATTACTTATTTACTTTATTTTCTTTTAAATTGAAACTCTTTTTACTTTTAATTGTACTTTAAGAAACAAACTAATAAAGCTAAACACTTTTAAATTCCTAAGAAGATACGACCTAGGTTCTCATCATGTGCTACAGTCGCCCATATACATGCGGCCACTATTTGTTAGTATATTTTGAGGTGAATAACCATCAACCCTTCTACCAGTGGAGATATAAGCATTCGCTATCACTCACTGGGTGGAACAACAATAGCCACTGATGACAAGAAGGAGCTAAGCTAAGTCTACTCCTAGGGTTTTTACCTAAGTAAAGAAATAAAGGTTTTTTAATGTTGATGTGATTGGATCCTTTGCACTAGGAAATAGAGCCCTTTTTATAGTTTCTCTTGAGGCATTAGGAACATGCCTTATGGTTAACATTTATGGGCCCGGGCCTTTAACTTGTATTCTTAAGTTGAGGCCCTTTCCATCATCCCCCTGGAAACATCCATGGATAAGGATTGGGGTCAAACTAGGTTGGCCCCTTGGAGAGTAGGTTTGGACTGATGTTGGCCTAAAAATAGCTCTTCTGGTTTTAGGGCTGGAGCCTTGTCTAGGGACTCAACATTTTAGGGCTTTGAGGAAAGCCTTGCCTATAGTCCTGAATCAAAGGCCTTTATGAAGGCTTAGCCTCTGGGTTGTCTGCTTGCTCGCCATGGGTTATAAGGCTTGGCCTTTAGGCCTTCTACTCTCACCATGGGCCTTAAAGAGAGTTTTTCCTCCTCTATAAAGGACAGGGGGCCCTAGATAGTCTTCCATTGGCTCGGTTATGGTCAGGTGTTAATAATACCCCTTTCATCCCTTGCAGAGTTCTTATTGTATCACTTGATTAGGGATGCAACTACACCAGCCTTAGCTATCACTATGAACAGGGTCAACCATCTATTAAGGACTCAACATCAGTTCCTTGGCTGTATAGTCAAATGTCCTTTCACTTTCTGACATTTCAACTCGTTTCCTACCTAAAATTTTACCTTAGGAAGTAGAAAGTTCTCTTTATCAATAGGGCTATGTATATAAATACTCTTCCTTAGCTATTTGATGCATCTACAGAAAATACACCATAACTCTCAGAGTACCGTAGCCTATTTTTTATCCTGGTAATCTCCCTTGATTCTCTTTTTTTTCACCTTGAGTATTTTTGTTTATCGTCTAAGGAATTTTCTTTTATCAATTTAGGTTTATTTTGATTTTGTTTTCTTGCTTTATGTTAGCCTCCCAATAACTCTGAAAATGATTAAGTCTAAAAAGACCAACTCACCTGTCAACCCAATTAAGGCTTTGAATGATCTCTCTGATACCAAGGAGGTCATCAATCTGGTACTCGTCCCTTACTCTAGTGGTTACTCATTAGGGCCATATTGTATCACACCCTTAGAGTCTCTCCCCAAATTCTTATTCGGGGAATCTTGCCCCCTTAGACTCAACCGTGAGATTTTAGTGGCTAGTTGGAATAAGTCGAGAATGGTTAGAACTTTACCCTTATACAATGGTGATTATCATAAAGTTTGGATTTGTATAGGAATTGACAGGGTCTTAGAATTATGTCTCGACCCTCTACTGATTAACTGTCCCTTTCTTCTTCTTTTTTTTTTTTTTTGCACTGTTATTTTTGTCCCTTAGGAGTAACATTTTTTCTTTTAGGTTTGGGACACTAACCTCGACCTTGTATCACAAAGCCATTCTCTTAGGGGTTCCTATCACTGGCAAACTCCTAGACCCTTTGAGTCCTCTGGACGATTCTTTCAATATTTCTTTCTAAAGAACCTCTTACTAGCATTTTTTTTATCGATAATAAAATTCACTCTCCTTGCCCTTCCCTCAAGGAACATATGGATTTCCACTTATACTTTCTTTGTACATCCATCTTTTATACTGCCTCGGTAAAGGTAACAAAGGAGTTCCTGAAGGTGGCCAAGGCTTTGGCTTCTGGCTAGAGGTATAATTTGGGTTGTTTGATGCTTTCCAACCTCTACCGAGGTATTAATCAATTTTTGGCCGGTCCTAAAGTGTTTTCTTTTTCTCACCTTTGAGGCCCTATGTAAGTCATCCAACTTTGGCTGATGGCTTACTTTCCTCTGATAGATAAGCTCTTCCTGACTTATGGTCATTCTTTAAGAACAAGGAAATCAAGAGAGATATCTTATAAAGAGGTGGTGGAATTCTTTTACTCCACCCCGAGAACATATAGCTCCTGCTTCAATACCCTCAAACCCACTCCTCATAGGGCCAGATTGGGTTCTATTTAATTGTTCCAATAGCAAACTTCCCCTCACAGATTCACTCATAATAGAGTGGATAATTCATGTGCAAGTGCACTCATTTCTCACGACCTGTCCGTCAGCACATCATTTGATGTAAGAGGAAGTGTTGAGGTCTATTCTCTGTAACTTTGTTCTCGCTAATTTGGAATTCGCAAAGAATCCCCATGTCTTACCCTTTTCTTTTCAAATTAGCTAGCCCCTAACTGATTTGTCGTCTCTAGGAACCAATTCCAAGAGCTCAGGACCCTTCATGACATTCGGGTTAAGGATTTAAAGGTAATGGACTTAGATAGTAACCCTTGCATAACCACTAGGTATTGGACATGGTGGGAGGACCATATCAATAGGACCCTACCTGATGCATTCAATATAGTGTCGTCTAGGTTTCACTTCAAAAGGGACACTGACCATGCTGTTACTATGCAGGAAGGTGGCTTAGTGCGTCATCACAGTGAGTATCTCAAATAGATCCTTAAATTTGAAAAATTTTATAGAATCAAGTATCTCACACTCCTACATTTTATAAGTTAAGTATACCAAGCTCAGCAATGAATAAAAGCCCACACCCTTGCTGAGGTCATTGTTTCTTCAAACCTATAAATTTTCCAATTTCAAGACCGTTACAAAAAAAAATTCAAGGAAGAAGGGAAAGTTATTAACCCAAACTTTCCCTTTCTCGATCATTGGTTCCCATTAAAAACACCTTAAATAAAATCATCACCTTTATAGATTTCATCCTTTTAGGTGTCAGGCCCCATTCTCGAATGAATAAAGTATCCACTTAACCCTGTTACCTTTACCGAGTTCTATACCACTGATTATCCTCCCAACACCTTTTTCAAATGGCCACCAGTGCTTAGATCGCTCAGCCGAGGTCGAGGTAGATTTCTTACCTTGGTACATCAATTAATTTTTTTTTAGAATTCATTCTAATTTCATTTTCCTTTACAGCTATGATTCCTAGGCCTATTGGCAAGATGATTCCACTAATAAAGAGAGGCGTTGAAGCCAACATTCTTAAGCGGCCTCAAAAGAAAATGAAACAAGGGGTAAGAACTCCCTTTGATGACCTTATATGACATTATTCTTTTCTAATAGTTTTATTTTATAAAAACTCAAGCTCAAGGTTCTCGCTTCTACTGCTGCTACCACTTCTCCTGTCGAGCACTCACCATCGGCAAAGTCATCAACATCTTCCAAAGGGGCCCAGCTTAACCAAGACTCCTCTAATCAGGCAGCTCAGAAGTGTGATGCCTCAAAGGGTGAGGCCTAGTCCGAGAGCTCTAAAGACCATCTTAGATAAGTTTTTAGAGGCCAGGACAATTCTGCCTCTAAGGAATATTTTGGGGTGAAAGAGCCTTCGAACCAGGGAGGATCTTCCCTTCCGTCAAT
The DNA here is from genome assembly GCA_948294925.1 of Codiaeum variegatum. NCBI lineage: Eukaryota > Viridiplantae > Streptophyta > Magnoliopsida > Malpighiales > Euphorbiaceae > Codiaeum > Codiaeum variegatum. The sequence goes on from CAOJBK014816141.1 coordinate 7,950, forward strand.
AGAGACACTTCCTTAGTTGTCTTCTTATGCACAATATCATACCTCAACCAATCTTCCTCAAGGTGGATATGTTTATGGGGTGGCTGAGAGTTCAAGCCACGAGGCTTCTCCTGTGAAAGTTCCCCCTTCCAAAGCTGGTCTCACTGAAGCTGGTTACGAGGTACTCACTCGCCTTTCGCATCCTATATGTATATATCCTGTTTCGAGACCTCACCATCTATTTATGTAGGATGATTAAGGAGATTTAAAGGACTACTTTGCCTTATATGGGTCCAATGATGAGGTTTCCCCGAAAGCTGCTAAGGTGGTCCCACCTTCTCATTCTCCTGCCGAGACAACAAAAGAGATTAGGGAGCATAAAAAATCTCTTTATGAGTTTACAAGCAAAAGGTTACTGCTAATGCTCAAATACTCGGTACGGATGAGGGCCAAGGAATCTCTGAAGTTCATAGCCGATTATGCAATAGAAGAACATCTTCATATCGGTCAAAAAGCAATTATAGTCAATTTCCTCAAATCTTTTGACGAGAAGTTGAATGCTTTCAAATATATAAACATGGTTCATCAAAACCTAAAAAACTCTAAGGCCAAGCTTAATCAACATCAGAATAAGTAGAAAATCATTCAAGGGCATAGTAAAATCCATGTGGATAATGCCAAGACTCTGAAGAAAGAGATAAAACCCCTTACCAATGAGACTGAGGATCTAGAGAAGGAACTTACCCTTCACCAATGGAAGCTAGTTCATCTATAGGATCTCAAAGCTTAAGCCATAGTTGTAGCCAGGTAGATTCAATAAGAGAATGAAGCCTTAAAGGATGACATCAAAGCTTATGCTGAGATTGTCTCCAGTTTTGAGGCCGAGGTGGAGAAAAATAGGTAGGTGGAGGAAAGCAGCTAGCGAAACGTCAATGAGATTTTCAAGATTTTCTCTTAAATGTGTAATAATTCATTTTGCTATAATGCTGAAAAAGTCTCTTTTTAGGAATTTCAATGTATATTTTGTCTGCCATAGGGCTGATTAATTTCACCCTTTATAGATTTCACGTTTATTTTGTATGATTGATGTTGAATGCTTTTTATGTACTTATGAATTTTAATTTAATTACCCTTATATTTTAGGAATCACTTTATTTACAATACTAACATTAATTAGCCTCCCTAAACGATATTAAAAATCACAAAATGATTCCCTATACTAATTAATACTAATAGTGAACAGTTAAATCGGCTAAAAAGAACAACTCTTGCTGACGAAAACACAATCGGCCTAACAAAGGCAAACCTTGTATACAAAACGTGACCCTTCTCACTATCCTCTCCTGATGATGAATCATCAGCTCAACAAAAGAATTTATTTCAATTTCTCACAAACTTTCTCAAACTGAGACTAATATAATGAATCCCATAATGACGACTTGTATAATTTCAAATACTTGCCATTGATCAATCGGCCTTGGTATCTACCTTCCTTACCTGAGAGTTTATAAGCACTATTTCCCATGATTTTCTTGACTTCAAATGGTCCTTTCCAATTAGTTGACCACTTGTCGAGCTTTATCTACTTTTCCCTGAGCGGTAGGATAGCTTTCCATTCTAAATCCCTAATTATGAATTCCTTTACCCGCACTCACTTGTTGTATGCTCTCTCAACCCTCTTCTTTTGCACTTAAATTCGGTTTAGGTCTACTATCCTCATATGATCCAACTCATCCATCTTCCAACACATGGCTTCTTCATATTCATCAAGGGTGAATTGGTCTTAGAGTCTCCTCCTGGTGAATCTCACAGTAAGCTCTGTTAGTATCATGGCATCATTCTCATAAGTAAGTTTAAATGGGGTAGCACTTGTAGCTATTTTAATGCTCATTCTTATTGCCTATAGAGTGTCTCCTAACAATTCATGCCACTTTTGAGGATTATTATGCTCCATTTTTTGGATAACCCCTTTGATTACTTTATTAGACACCTCTACCTGCCCATTCGCCTAGGCATAATAGGGGATGAATGTAAAAATTCGAATCCTCCTTTATTGTAATATTCTCTAATTTCCTCACCTATGAACATGGTCCCTTACTCTGTTGTAATCATCTCAGGTATGCCAGTTTGGGCGACTATATGCTTTTTGATGAATCCAATCATTGCCTTCTGAGTATTGTTCTTCAAGGGAACTACCTCAACCCACTTAGTAAAGTAGTCTGTGGCCACCAAATATAAAATAATGATTTTAGGAAGAATGGGGGATAAATTTTTCCTATTACATTCATAGCCTATCCCTTGAAAGGTTAGAGCTTAATGATTGAATGAAGTTCCTCCACTAGCGATATTTAAATAGGACCATATTTCTGACAAGCCTCACAACCCTTGGCATAATCCATATCATCCTTCTCCATTTTTTTCCCCCAATATTCATGTTGCGATAAGAGTTGCCTCATTAACCTCCCTGCTTGATGAGCTCCAACTTCTCCCTATTGTACCTCATCCAAGGCTAAAATTACTTCCTTTAGGCCGAGGCATAACAAGAATTGGTCTTTGTACCTTCTATGCAAAAGCCCTTCCTCCTGCTTAAAGTTAGGGGCTTAGAGTCTTGTTCTATGGTCAGCATTAATAAATGGATTCTATAGGAACTCAATTACAGGCTCCCTCCAATCTTGAGTTACATCAATCATAAAGACCCCAAGATGCCTTTCTATATGCTCTTGGAGTTGTTCGATGCCCTTTGAACATAAGACTAAAATCGGACTATATTCCAACGAGATCTCTCTGAACCTTTAGAGGTAGCCTGATGCCCTCATGATGAGATTATTTGCTTCTTCATTAGTGCCCTATGTAGAGTATTCCAAGGAATCTTCTTCAAAAGCCTCCAAGAGATCTTTACTTTGTTACAATAGGCTTGGAGAGCTGGTGCTTGACATTTATAGTCCCCAGTCAATTGATTGACAACCAAGAGTGAGTACCTCTAATATCCACTAACCATGCCCCCACCTCGACTAAAACTTCCCACCTTATAATCAGGGCTTCATTTTTTGCTTGATTATTGGAACAGGGAAACCCTAGAATAAATTCGAGCTTAGTTGTGATGCCCCCTAGCAAGGTCAATACAATACCGACCCCTGCCAATATTGAAGTTTTTGATCCATTAAACCACAACAACTAAATAATCCTGTGAAATATATAATTGAACTCTTCTAGGATGTCTTTACTAGGATGATGATCAAGAAAATTAGTCAGGGTCTGACCTTTTACTGCTCAGAGTGGAACATAGTGATGATGAAACTCTAAGAGCCCAACGGATTCCCAATTCTATTCCTCAAGTTGTCTTGAAAAGATATATTTCATCACATTGGTTTGGCTGACGACTATAACAACTACTGGGAGCATGTAGTATTTTGAGTTCGGTGCAAGAAAAATACAAGCCAAGCCTAAGCCTCTCGATTGGGGTGTACCTTATTTCAACATTAAGCAAGCTCCTATTAAGATACTAGATGTCCCTCTAAAATCCCCTTTGATCTTGAGCTAACATGGTTCCTATTGTATCATCCAAAGTCGATATATAGAAAATTAGGGGCTCCTTTGGCTTAGGAAGTGGCTTAGTCAGAGAGGCTTCAATCTCATCAAATGCCATTTGATGCTCCTTAGTCTAGGTGAATTCTTTGTTCCCCTTAAGAAATGGCCTCTAAGACCGAAGCTTCCCAACCATATTTGCAATGAATCGCCTTAAAAAATTGATCTGCCTAATTAACCTCTGTAACTCCTTATTTCTCGATGGAAAAGTCTCTATAATTGCTTTTGCCTTATTTTCATCGATCTCTAAACCCCTCTAGTGAACCAAAAATCCTAGGAACATGTATATAGATACCCCAAAAGCACATTTTAAGGGTTCATCTTGAGCTGGTACTGTCTCATCCTTTCAAAGAATTTTCTTAAATTGGCTAGGTGTTGCCCTTCCTGTTGGGACCTAACCACCACATCATCTATGAATGTGTCCATAAACTTCCCCATGAAATCATGAAATATGGAATTCATTGACCTTTGATATGTAGCCCCAGCATTCATTAAGACAAAAGGCATCATTACCCTTTCATATGCTCCAATCGGACTGGAACATCTGAAGGTTGTCTTGCTTACATCTCCCTCAGTAATCTTAGTTTGATTATAGCCTACATGCCCATGCATAAAACACAAAATAGTATTCCTAGCAGCTAAATCAATCAGCATATCAGCTATGGGCATGGGATACTCATCCTTAAGAGTTGCAGTATTTAAGTTTCTAAAATCAATGCATATCCTCAACTTACAATTCCTTTTTATTATCAGGATTATATTTAAGAGCCATTCTATGTAAATAATAGGTCGGATGAACCCTGTCTTGGGCAACCTTTCAATTTCTTGCTTGATTAGTTCTTCAACTTCAGGAGACATTCTTCTAATAGGTTTCTTGATGGCTTAAAGCCTAGCTTGATGGGTAGCTTATGCTCAACCAATTCCTTTGCCAATCCTGACATTTCATCATAGGTCCAAGCAAAGTAATCTTTGAACTCTCGAGAGAGAGCTAAAAGCTTTTCTTTAAATTCTGAGGATAGCCTAGTGCTTATGAAAATTGAGGGTCGGCCTCTACTCCCAAGTTGATTTCTTTCAATGGGTCTTGAACCTCTACCGATTCATCCTAGAGCTTTTTACTTGTTGGCCCTAGATATTTGAACTCCAAGATTGTTATGGGATCATACCCTTCATCTTCATAGATGCACTCGGCCAAGCTTTCTCCTAAAACAAGTATGAAGCCTAAGAATAACCTCCATGTACCTTTTAGAGATTCTATCCATAGATTAATTGGAGGGTGATTCCCAGTTAATTGCTTGAACTATCTTAAGTCAAGATAATTAGTCAGTCATTACCATTTTCCTATCCATCTTCCTTTCAATGTTAAAGAATAAATTCTTTGACTCGGTATCATAATAAACCACGTCCAAGAAATGTACCTCTTGTCCAAAAGGATTGGGGTTTGCATACACTATCTCAACATAATCATCCCTTAAAAGAATTAGAATTTGGTGCATGCTTGAGGGGATACAGAAATTTGAGTGGATCTAGTCTCTTCATAGCAGTAGGTTATAGGTTACTTGGGTATCTACTACATAACACCCAGTTGTTCGAGTTTCCCTATCGACTTTGAGTTGTATAGTTATAAACCCTTCTGGAAATGTCTCTCCCCCCACCACCCTACAAAGTCGTGAAAGGAAAGCACAGACTGTTCAAGGTCTTGGGAAGTAAAACCCTACTTTTTGAATGTTTTCAGTGGCATAATATTGACCCTCGCTCTAATATCTACAATGACCCTATTTTCAGGGATCCCATTCGCCTTAGCCTTGATATACAGAGGCTTGGTATGGTTTGTTAAACACTTTTAGGGATCCTTTATGATGATCGAAAGTGGTTGTTGTGTTCCCTTATCATTGATATCAACCTCTAAAACATCTCTATCCATGGTAGCTTGCTAATAAGGCTTTGCTTGAAATTCCTTTAGGAGCACAGTTACTATGTTTAGATCTATTTTCTCTTTAAGAATATGGGTGATGGTAACCATGTGATACTGAGCCTTTTAATCAGCTTCGTCTCTTCCACTTTCTCTTCCTCTACCAATTTTTCATCTCTAGGACGTTGGTCTTTTAACCACACTTCACTCCTTATCCCATTGATGTTCACAATTAAATGTTAAGCCTTTAAACTCTCCTTAAGAGTCTACTTTCCTTGGGACTTCTTATTATGGGGCTTGTTCTGAGGTTCCCCTACCCAATATGCTTAATTCTGTGGTTTCTCCTTTTGAGTGAGCCTTGTTTCATATCCCCCATTGGTTCAATATCCCTTCAGAGCCTAATACTTAGCACATTATTCTTGGAGGTGCCTATTATCTAAGTCCCTTCTTTCATCAGCCTCCTTAAAAAGTCATTACTCTCTAAAGGCCAATTTTCTTTCAACCTTCTCAATGGGCACCCGATTCCTACCTTGCATTTTTGGCCCAATGCTTAGCCTTTTGCCTTTCCTTCTATTCCTAGTATTTATTTTCTCGCAACTCTTCCCTCTTCTTGGGATTAGTTTTTACAATTATTTAAAGCTTCTCCATTTGTTGTTGCCTTTGCAAACTTCTTTTCTGGGTATAAGTTAGAACTAGCCTTTACTTTCTTTTGCTATGACCAATCAGGGAGAAGATGCTGCTGGAGCTTACAACCTAGGAGTTAGACTAATGTTGCTCCCATTTTTCTATCTTTTTAAGCATGGGTTTGAGGTACCTTATCCTCTAGAATAGATTTTCCCTTTACAACTTTGGGAACATACTTGGCCTTTATAACCTCGA
>CAOJBK014816588.1:0-11420 GCA_948294925.1 Codiaeum variegatum
ATATATATATATATATATATATATATATATATATATACTCAATTTACTATTTGTATATGAAAATGCCATCTCCAAGGGGTCTGATTATACTCAGAGGGTGTTAGGAAACTACAAGGAAGATATACCATAATGCTTTGAAAATGAGTATACCCTACTATTCACTTGGATTTGGTGGAAAATGATAAGAGAGGGCCCAACCAGCTGAATGAGAGGTAAAAAAGGTAAGATTTTATGAATATAAGTTTATAGGTTAAATAGAAGAATCACTACACTGGGGCGATTCATATCATGTTCAGCTAAGCGATGTCAACTCTTCTTTCAGATTTTGAAAACCAACAATCATTTTTAGAGCTAAAAGAATTTTTTACTTCTCCTCATTTGCTGACCTGACCCTTGCTAGGTAAAGATTTGTTCATATACCTCTCTACTACCTCAAATACCATTTCAACAGTTCTAATAAGAGAAGAAGGAGGTGAGAAGTATCTAGTACACTATGTCAGTAGAGTATTGTAATATGTGGAGCTTATATACCTAACTCTAAAAAAGAATGCTCTGGCCCTATTATGAGCTATAGAAACTTGAGACCCTACTTTGAAGCTCACCATGTAATATGTAGCCCGAAACTCCCACTCAAAAAGGTACTTTAAAGGTTACAAACATTAGGTCAGCTAGCTCAATGGCATTGAAGATATAGGCCTTGAAAGTGATATATAAACCTCAATGAGCCATGAAAGCTCAAGCTCTAGTGGATTTTATTATAGAATTAGTGGAGGAAGTAACTCAAGAGTAGGAGCACTAGGAGATATTTATTGATGGAGCTAAATGCAATGAAGGAGTTGGAGTTGACATTGTTCTCAAGGGACCTCACAAGATTATCATAAATTATACAATCAAGCAAGAGTTTGATCCATCTAACAATCTGGAAGAATATGAGGAACTAGTAAATGGATTGGCTTTAGCTAAGAAGGTTGGTATGGAGAATCTAACTGTCTAAAGTGATTCATAACTGATTGCAAACCAAGTACAAAGGAAACTTAGCTTGAAGAATAATGAAATGAAGAGCTATGTCGAGATGGCACAACAGTTACTGATAAGTGGGGGATATTTTGAAAGTTGGGAAATCAGGCAGATACGGAGGGATGACAAAAAAGAAGCAGATGCAATTGCTAAAGCAGCTGTCATGGGTAAAATGATTGACTTAGAATACATCCTCGTGGCTTTTCAGGAGCATGCAACTACATTTGTCGGCTCAATCCACTTTGTTAAATGCAAAGGAAGTTGGACAGAACCTTTAATAGAGTACCAAGACGATGGGAAATTACTAGACATCAGAAGGAAGCATAAAAGATTGTAAGATGGGCTGAGGGATACAGTCATGGAAAAGGAGAGCTTTTGAGAAGATCTTACACACACCCATGGCTCAGTGTGAACCCTTAATTTTGTACTGGCCACCTCATGACTATCAATCAAACTTAAAGTTTTAAGAACATAACAAAGGTTAAAGGAAGAAGCAATGGTTCCAATTGAGATTTGACAATTGTTGTATGGAGTGGATCATATTATGAAAATCGATCAAGAATTGAAAAGAAGGCTAAACTTTGATTTGATAAAGGAAAAGTGGCTAGTGGCTCAAACAATGAAGGTGACATATAAATAGAGAGTAAATTGATATCATAATAAAAGGATCAAGAATAAATCTCTCTGAAAGGGTGATCTGGTTATAAGAAAACTAGAAGTCACATAAGGCAATACTGGGGTTGATAAGCTGCATCTGAACTAGAAGGGCCCATATAAGGTGAAAGAAGTCATTATCAAAGGGCCATACATATTAGAATATGCTAAAGGAAAAGAACTCCCCCATACTTAGAATACCGACAACCTCAAAAAGTTTTTTCCATAGAAGTTTAATTGTCTTTAAATTTTTTATTTGGCTTTAATGTTAGTTTAAATTCCAATTTTGTAATAAATTCTAGATGGAGGAAATAAGGTCATGGTGGTTCCAACATAGTTGCAATGACTAGTGATACCTCATTAAGTTCTAACCTAAGCAAACTCTCACTAATAATACAAATATTTTACCTTTCTAGTTCATTATTATGTTTTATTTAAGTTCTTGATTTCTTACCTATAAGGAAGAACGATATAAAAATAAACTTAAAATAGCCCTCACCTATTAGAAGGGTCAATAAAGTATTTCCACCTTACCTATAAGGAAGGTCGGATCATTAAGAAACTTTACCTATAAGGGAAGTAACTTTAAAAAGTTGGATGGATAAGAGACCTTACTTATAAGGGACATCAAATCATTAAGAAACTTTACCTATAATGGAAGTTAATTTTAGAATGTCAGATGATTAAGAGACCTTATCTATAAGGAAGGTCTGATAATTAAGGAACTACTTATAAGGGAGGTCAATTCTAGCGCATCACCTATAAGGGAAGTTTGAGAAATGACTTATTTTTAGATTATGGCTTAAATAGAATTACATAAGACCATAACTATAAGGCAGGTCAGTATAGTTATAATTTAATTTAAAAAAACTGATGGGGAAGTTCTATGAACTAACACAAAGGAAGTCATACTGAAATAGCAAAAAGGTGCTTTTAAGAAATTGATAAGGTAGCTCGAAATTTGACTTCATTGAAGCAAAAAGAGAAATCTACATGATCAAAGGGGCTAAAGAAATAAATCAAAAATCTAATCTTGACCCATAATAAATTATAACAAAATTATGATTTGAGATTTAAGATGAGGAATCAATAGCATGAGGATTTGTAGCCTTAGTATTTTGACCCTCAAGAAGGGAGGTTAAAGGAGTTAAGGCCACTACTTCTTGTTTGCAATAAACAGATACAATTCAAATGCTTTTGTGGCAGAACTATAAGTTATGTTAGATGTTAGTTAATTACTGTAATTAGTTAATTGGTTAGTGATTAGTTAGAGTAATTAGTTAGGAAATGAGTTGGCATACAAATGGCTAGTATCTCTATAAATATCAAGTTTCCAAGTTTTAAAGACATGTGATTTTACACAATGATCAATAAGATCTTTTGATTACCCAAAGATGACTTGATTGGTTTTCTCTTATTAGTGATTTTCTTCATGGTATCGGAGCAGGCTCTTTAGCTTGATTTAATCTTTATTTTTGTTTTCTATTTATTTTTTCCTTGAAAGATTGATTTTATCCTTTGAAAATTCTAGCTCTAGTTTTCTGGAGAAGTTCTTTTTGAATGATCAATGGAAGAAATTTTAGATCCTGTGAGCAATAGAGTACAAGCTATAGAAGCTCAGAATAATGGAGATCGAGTAGATCACACTCAAGGAAGACCTAATACCCTGCTGAATTATGATCATTTATGGATGATCTCAGTGAATGTTCCTTTAAATGCTAAGAATAATCTCATATGGAGCAGATCTATGAAAATTTCCGTTAAAGATAAGGATAAAATAGTTTTTATGGATGAAAAGTGCAAAAAGCCTATGTTAGGTTCTGAGGATTATGAATTGTGGCTAAAGGTGGATAATATGGTGATATTATGGATTTAAACTCATTATATATGAAACTTGTAGAAACCTTCTTATATGCAGCACAAGATCTGTGGGAAGAACTTGAGCATCGTTATGGAGAAAGAAATGGACCTATGCTTTACCAGATCCAGAAGGACATCAGTTCAATCTCTTAAGAAAATTGGCCTTTTTCTCTTTACTATGCTAAACTCAAGTGTTTGTGGGATGAAATGGCATATCTCTTGCCTTTACTAGTTTGTGGATATGGAGCATCAAAAGGAACAACAGATATAATGAACATGTTAAGCATAATGCAATTCTTGATGGGACTTAGTGATGAATATGATCATACACAAAATCAAGTATTAATCATGGATCTTATTCTAAGAAATTGAGATAGATATGTTCCATAAATACAACTAAAATGCTTGAGAATACTGCAATGTTTGTTAGAAATCTAGATTATAGGAAGGATGGAAATAGGATGACTCAGTGGATGAACAAAGAGTTTATGAAGAAATCTGAGAAATTTTATGAGTATTGTAGGAGATCTATTCACACTCATGACACTTGTTTTAGGCTAAATGGATTTTCAGATTAGTACTTGGAGAACATGCAAAAATATAGAGAGGATAATAAGTAATATGCTAAAGGAGTGCATAAAGTATCTGCTCCGGCTTATAATAGTCCCATTGATGAAATTCTTTTTGTTCATGAGGATGATAAGCATGAGAATCTAAAGAATGGGATATCCACTTATATGAAAAAAAAGGAATTTCAAAAGTTGTTCAAAGGATAAAGTGTGATGGGAGCTAATGCAGGTGACAATAACTTTGTAAATTTCACAAACTTTGCAGCTATAACTTATTTTATTGCTCTTAAATATCTTAATTATAATTTGAAGGATTTTTGGATAGTAGATTCAGGTGCTATAAGTCTCATATGCCATACCTTTTCCTTGTTAGAAAATGCCTTTAAATCTTTAGCTTCTTCTTTAGTACATTTACCAGATAAAACAACTAAACAAGTTACTTATATAGGTACATTAACTTTAAATTCCAAAATACTTCTAAAACAAGTGCTATTTATTTCCAATTTCCATTTTTGTTTACTTTCTATGAATACTTTAACCAAAACTATGAAACTTTGAATCATGATGCTCATTATACCTTTTAGGACCTTCTGAGTAAAGAGGTGCTGGCAGTGGTAAGAGCATATTCTGGCCTATAATATTTTTTTTGATAAATTAATCTATCAATTTGAGTCTTTAATCTCTACTATGTTGCATTGTACAGATTCTAATATTAATCCATTCTCTTGTGTTGTAGACATTGTCTCATCAAAACTACGTAATGTTGATTGTTCTTTGAATTATGTGGTTAATAAAATTGAAAATTCTTCATCTTTGTCTTTTAAATTGTTGCACTCTAAACTTAGTCATGCTTATGAGTATGCTTTGAAACATATACCTAATGTAGTATAGTCTAAGTCACTATCAAAAGTTTGTCATGTATGTCCTCAAGCTAAACATTCTCATCTTCCTTTTCCTCTTAGTTCAATTCACACTACATCTCCTTTTTAGCTTCTTAACTTAGCTTTATGGGGATCCTATAAACATGCTACCTATAATGGTTTCATTATTTCCTTACTATGATGGATGATTACTCAAGGAATACTTGGACTCTTTTGCTTAAGAATAAACATCAAACTATATATTATGTACAAAAACTGATTGCTTTGATTGAAGATTAGTTTGGTGTCATTATTAAACAATTTGGAAGTGATAATGGTAGTGAATTTATCAATAGTCAATTGCAAGAATCTTTTACGACCAAAGGCATTATCCATCAAAAAAGTTATCCTTACACTCCACAATAAAATGGTGTTGTGGATAGAAAACATATACACCTCCTAAAGATTGCTAGATCTTTAATGATCCAATCCAATTTACCTATTCAATTCTAGGGAGATTCTATTTTAACTGCTACCTATATCATAAATAAGGTTCCCCCTTCTATCTTATCTTGGAAAACTCCATATGAACTACTCTTTAACAAACCACCTTATTATTCATCTTTTAGAAATTTTAGTTGTCTTTATTTTGTCCCTAATATCAAATCGCATAAAATAAAGTTTAAGGTTCAAGCCTTCAAGTGTGTATTTCTTGGTTATCTCCATGGACAAAAAGCTTACAAAACCTATTATCTTGATAATCATAAGTTCTATATTTCTAGGGATGTAGTGTTTCATGAATTCTCTTATCTTTATCATCATTCTTCTATTCCTTCTCTATGTTTTGATTTTGTCTTAACTGTACCTATTATGGATTCTGATACTCCTAGCATTTATTTACCTTCCTCTCCTACTATTTCTTTCTCTCTACCTTCTGAGTCTCCTTCACCTTCCTCATCTTCATCTTTATAAGTTTTATATCTTCATGTTCCCTTTTCACCTTCTTCTTTTCTTATTCCTACTATTTCCTCTTCACCTCTTCATTCTTCTCAACCCTCTTCTTCTTCTTCTCTTCTTCTTACTAGGTACAATACAAAACCTAAACAAACCACTTTGACTTCAAGACTATATGTTTCTAATATTCAGTGTTCCACTGCTCAGTCACCTCTCCCTAAAAAATTTTCTAATGCTCATCCTCTTAACTTTTCACCCTCTTTTTTTATCTCACTAGCACTTGTTAGCATCTATTTTTATTGTTCAAGAACCAAAGAATTATAATTAAGCTAACGAGGATCCTAAATGGGTTAAGACTATGCAAAAGGAATTAAAAGTTGTTAAAGATAATCATACTTGAATTCTTACTCCTCTACCACATGGTAAGCATCCTATTAGTTCTAAGTGGGTATTCAAGGTTAAATATAACCCTAATGGGAGTGTTGAAAGGTTCAAATCTAGGTTAGTAGATAAAGGCTATAACCATATATATTGAGTTGATTACATTGATAGTTTTTCCATTGTTTCCAAGTTTGTTAATGTCATATTGTTTTTTGCTAGCAGTTTCAAAATCCTAGCCTATTCATCATATGGATGTCAATAATTCTTTTTTACATGGTTCTCTTACTGAAGAGGTTTATATGCTTCCACCTGAAGGGTATGTGATTCTATCTAATCATGTCTGGAAGCTTGTTAAGAGTCTATATGATCTTAAACAAGCTAATAGGCAATGTAATGCAGAATTTACATCCAAATTACTTGATTATAAATTTATTCAGTCATGTAATGACCATTGTTTATTTATTAAAGTTATTACAGATCATTTTCTTACCCTTCTCATATATGTAGATGATAATTTAATTTATGGGACCAGTCTTATTCTCAATCAATAAGTCAAACACTATTTACACAACTTATTCACTATAAAGGATTTAACAGATGATTCTTATTTCTTAGGCTTAGAACTATCCAGAAATGTTGATGGTCTTTATGTCACTCAGAGAAAATATTTGTTAGATCTCTTGACTAAATGTGGATTAACAAGTACTAAACCAACAATGACTCCTCTCCTGACAAATATTAAGCTTTTGTATGTTCACTCTCCATCCTTTCCTCATCTAGAGCAATATAAAAGTTTAGTAGGAAAATTATTATATTTGAACTTTACAATTCTTGATCACACTTATTCTACTCAATAGTTAAGTCAAATAATAAGTCAGCCATTGCAAATTCATTAGGATACAATCCATCTTCTTAAGTACATCAAAAGCACTATTAACACTGGTCTTTTTTGTTCTGCCACATCTTCCTTTCAACTTCTTGCATACTCAAATGCAAATTGGGCCACTTGTTTTGTTACTAGAAGATTGTAGTTTTGGATTTTGTGTCTTCTTTGGCTCCTCTCTTATATCTTGAAAGACATAAAACCAAATAACAGTCTCCAAGGATTCTGCAGAGGCTGAATATAGAAGCTTGAGTACTACAATATGTGAATTGCAGTATAATTGAAAAGAATAAAAGGATAATAGTGTTTTTGGTGGAAATGAAAATTTTAATAGTTAACTATGGGTATTTTGATCTTTATATTCATATTTAATAATGAAATTGATGGAAGTTTGGGTATTTTAATAGAAAAGTTAACGGATGCTCCATTTTTTAAAGTATAGAGTAACTTTTTGCATATGCATTTTTTCAACGGTATTATTTTGCACCAAAAAAGTTAACAAGGGTCATGAACGACCTTTTTAAAAAGTTGATGAGCTTTTTTGCACCTTAATCCCTTTTTTTATAAAAATACTATTTTGAGCTTAAGAACATAGTGAGGTGGCTATAGTGGTGTCAACCTAGTTGGGATAACTTGGTGCGGTCACTGATTCTTAAGTCTCTATTTTTTTAAGTCCATAATTTTTAATTGTCTTTCACATAAACTCTTATATTTTTATTAAAAAATCATTAATTCTTCTCTCTTTCCTTAAAAAAATAGAAATTTGTTACATATTATCAATTATACAAATTTTAATAGTTTTCAGAAATTTTTAATTTTTTTAATCAAAAGCTTGCCAATATTATTAAGAGATATCATGCAAATGAGCATTCTAAGCATATACAAGCAATGAATTAAACTACTCTAAACATTCAAAAACAAGGAAAGAATAATTAACAATACAATGAGCTATCTTAATCATTATCCTCTTTACAATAAAAACACTCATATGACTATCTAGCAAGCTATGTTAGATGTTAGTTAATTATATTAATTAGTTAGTCAGTTAATTAGTTAGGAAATAAGTTGGCATACACCTGGCTAGTAGCTCTATAAATAGCAAGTTTCCAAGTTGTATAGGCATGCAATTTTACGAATTGATCAATAAGATCTTTTAATTACTCAATGATAACTTGATTGATTGTCTCTGATTAGTGACTTTCTTCAAGAGCTTAATGGCTTTATCTATACCATTAAAAAACCTTGGGAATGTGGTTGGCATAGGCTTTAGGTTAAGTGTGATTCAACTTATGTTGTTCACCTAATTAAGAGTGAGTCACTCTTGGTTATGGAGATAGTTTGTTCTTATATTTATAGGGAAGGGAATTCTATTGTTCATGAACTTGCTAGTTTTGGAAGAATGAACAACAGTGAGCATTATGTGCCATTCTGTTTGAAATTGCTAGATGAAAACATTAGCAAGCGGGAGCATTGTAGATTCTTATATTAGTTTTTATTTTTCTTATTTTTTCCTTTGGGTTGTATGAACATTTGTTATTCTTTCTTTCTTTTTTGGATTAAGGTGTAAAAAAGCTTCTCAACTTTTTAAAAAAGTCGTTGATGGCCCTTGTCAACTTTTTTTTATCTAAAATAATTCCATTGAAAAAATGTGGGGTGCAAAAAGCTACCCTAAACTTTCAAAAATGGGACATTCATTAACCTTTTAGTTAAATTAGACAAAATGGATGTTAACACCATTAAATTACTCTAAATAGTATTCTCTCATCTCTATCTTCTCCTGTTATTTTTCCACTTAACTCTGGTCTTACTCATCTGCTATCAGATATTATTTCTTTATTGTTGTTTTCATTTTTTTTGCTGAGGTATGGGTTATATAAGGCTTGGCTTATGTTATGGAATTAATTCCTTAGAGCATTATTTGGAAATTGTCGATTTTATGTCAGAGCCTTTTGTAAGGATTACAAAGCCATTCCAGGTGAAGTTTTAACAACCCAACATAAGTTGTTAGTGTTGGACTTCAAGATGATATGGCAAGCTAAGAGGTCGTCCAATACGTATGCTCAACAGATTAAGTGGTGAGAGCTTAGAGGGGAGAAGCATGAGAAATTCAGAAATGAGCTGTGCAACATGCAACCTTGGAGGTCATATATGGAAGCTAATGATATGTGGGTAGCCATGAGTGAGAAGCTTTTGGAGGTCAGCAAGAAGATCCTGGGGGAGGTTAGAGGACATGCTCCATTAAAGAAAGAGAGATGGTGGTAGAACGATACGGTCCAAATAGTAATCAAAAGTAAACAGTAATGGTATAAGAAATTGCCAAAATGTAAAAGTGGGGATGCATATGAGCAATATAAAAGAGCAAAAATAGAAGCAAAGAAGGTAGTGAGGCAAGCTAGAGGACAGTTTTATAATAAGCTATATGAAAAGTTGGGGACGAGAGAAGGGGAGAAGGAAGTCTATTTTGGCAAGATGGAGATCATGATACCTGAACCAAGTTAAGTGTATCAAGGATAATGAGGATAAAATTTTGGTTAAGGAGGAAGATGTTAAACAAATATGGAGTTACTTTGAGGGCCTCTTTAATGAAAGTCAAGATGGAAACCAAATAAGTATGGATCATATGACGATTGAGAAGAATGTAAACTACACTAGAAGAATTAAATCCCCATAAGTTAAAGAAGCATTGAAGAAAATGCAAGTAAGTAAAGCATGTAGTCTAAATGGGATCCCTATAGAAGTGTGAAAATGCTTAGAAGATATGAGAGTTGATTAGTTAACTCAATTATTAAACAAGATTTTGGTATCCAAAAAGATGCCAAATGATTGGAGGAGAACTATTTTAGTTCCAATATTCAATAATAAATGAGATATTCAAAATTGCTCAAATTATAGAGATATCAAACTCATGAGTCAAACCATAAAGTTATGGGAGAGAGTTGTAGAGCAGCATATCCGAAGTTGCACATCTATCAAGCCTAAGCAATTTGGCTTTATTCAATCATAAACTTAAAAAATTATATTTATTCAATCAATTTCTTAAGGCATAAAGTTTTCAATTTATTTTTGCAAAATAATTAACTGAATGCATGATTTTTAAAAAAGTTTATACATTCAAAAAATTGTATTTCGACTATATTTGTTGTCCCTTTAATCATTTTACAAAAAACTAATTGAAAAACACAAAATAAAATGATAGAGGACTAGACTGTTAGAAAAATTAAAATCGAAAGATTAAACTGTTGATTTTACTAAATATAGAAACTAAAGTGTTAATTTAGTCAAAACCTTAATATTAAAAAGTGATTTACCCAATACCCAATCTACTACCATATTGCATTTTCTACTAGTCCAGCAAATATTCTAAGATAAGAAATGTGGCAGCGGATGCTTCATAACAAGAATCATAAGCTGGATAATAGAACGCTTCACTTTAGATTAGAGTTTTTTTCTTTTAAATTATCATAATTTTTTTAATTATGATAATTTTGTTTTAATATATTAATACAATAAATAATATTTATAAAAAAAATAAAAATTTAAAATAATTATTGTTGTAGTACAAGGTAAATGAACTTTATTTGGCTTCATTTTCAACTAGTGGTCCAATCGCCAAGTACTAGACCCAATGTTCTATGTCTGAAGTAACAAGAGACAGAACATGAGTACCAACAAACCAACATACTGTTGAGGCAGTATTCACTCTTAGAAAGGGGCATTTTCTACTACCCACCAAAACTATGTCAAAGTGAAAGGTCCACAAACAACGGGACTTAGGTCCCCTCCAATGAGATATTTCAAATTAGAATCATTTCCTCTCCACTGAGTAAAGTGCTTCTTGAGAGAAAAAACTATTTTCTACTGTATATTTAATAACAGATTGAACTCTACTTTAGATAAGATCTTATAACCAAATCTCCATTCTAAATGAGTTTTACGGTTCTGAACTTTTAGATCAAGATTTTTTTTCTAAAATAGATAATAAATTTATTGATTCAATTTAGTAATAATATATACCTACATTTACTAAAAATTATAAAGGGTAATATAATTTTCATATTAAAAGTATAATAAAACAATTTAATGACTATAAATTTGATAATATTAAAATGATTAGAATATTTATGATTTTAATTTTATAATATGTTGACCATTATAATTTGATTTGTCATCTCTGTTATAAAAAATGCCGCACAACAACGAAAAGCACCGCAAGATGACTAGACAGAATAAATAAAATAGAAA
>CAOJBK014817666.1:0-16862 GCA_948294925.1 Codiaeum variegatum
TGCTAATTAAGTTGATTAATTGACTAATTGCTTAGTTAATTAAGTCAATTAGATACTAACATAAGTAACCTATCATCTTCACTAACTTTTCCTTAATTTAAAGAAGATTAGTTGGAAGAAGCATGGGTATAAAATGTGGGCTTGTCATCTTTTTGCCTAAGTGATTTGAACACCAAACTCTATTTTTCTTCTTCTCCATTAAGTTAAAGAGAGAAACTCTCTAAGAGTTAGAGAGAGAAAGTTCAAATCATCATACCATTTTAGGGAGAGGGAGTTTATTTTAAAAGAAGAGTTCTTCAAATATAAACTCTTCTTCTAAATCCTTGAGAAGGAGTGTGTGTAGACATTGAGATCCAAAAAAATTCCTAAATAGTCTCAAGTCTTCAACAAAGAAGCAAGAACAAAATATTTGGGCAACCAAGAGAGGGTTCAAGTTTCTTGAAGGAGACAAGGAGACACAAGCCTCCGGGAAAGCTTCGGTGTAAGTTGAGCTAGATCCTTCGCACTTTAGGAGCTA
The DNA here is from genome assembly GCA_948294925.1 of Codiaeum variegatum. Classification (NCBI taxonomy): domain Eukaryota; kingdom Viridiplantae; phylum Streptophyta; class Magnoliopsida; order Malpighiales; family Euphorbiaceae; genus Codiaeum; species Codiaeum variegatum. The sequence continues at coordinate 518 of CAOJBK014817666.1, forward strand.
AATAAAGGAGGGAATTGAGGTATTTGATACATCTAATCTGTTCTTTATTACTATTGTGTTTTGCATAGTAACCTGGTTAAGTATCCTTGAATTTGAATATGGGTCTTAACTTAGGTTTAAGTATTCATTAAAGAGTTTAGTGAATAACTAAACCAACCATGGTAAATGTTTTTTGGCATGGTAACTTGTTTAATAAAATTTTTGATAATAAAAAATCGATTCACATCGGATTTTCAATCTTTTTAGCTTCTGCTACGTGGCTCATATTTCCTCCTTCAATATCATAAAGCCTTTGTTTCATTTTTTTATCCATCGCCAAAAATTTTTCCAACTTATACTCTCACCAATTCTCTCATCCACCATGAGCTTTTCAAGCCATTCTTTTTCTTCTCTTTTCTCTTTATGGGTTTTTCTTCCTCTCTCTACCTCTTTCTTTTGCTCTTTATGAGCCCCTCCTCTTTTCTCCCCCCCTTTTCTTTTGCTCTTTATAAGCTATTTTATATGCATTGTAGGGTTTTTTTTTGCTTCACTTGTCCAAGCCTTTAAGGAGTTTTTCAATCTTTTTTGAATTATTTCAAGGTGATGAGATTGTTTGTGGTGATCCAAGGCTTAGGTACTCAAGAATTTTATGCCATTGATTATTGCACACAATGTGTTCACTTTTTTGCCTTTTACACATATGTGAGTTCTCTTTACTTTGTTTTTTATTCAATCCTCTTATCTTTATTCAATTTATGGCTTGACACACCACTTCACTCCAACTTGAGGCTATTGGTTCGCTTTATGGCTTGAAGCACCATTTAGATAGAATTGAAGTGGTGGCTTTATGATACCATTTCACCATAGGTGGCCTTATTGAACTTTGTTGGCTGAATAGCCTCTTTATTAGTTTATGTCTTACTGTGTGCCTAGATGATTTATGGCTATGAATAGGCATGTTTCCTTACTTTATACCTCTGCTTCATTGGCTTTCTAGCGTAAGGTGAAAGCATACAAGTGAAGGGTGCACTTTACTAGTGCAGAGAGAAACTATGGCATAGGGATTGCACTTTGTTGCTGGGTTTGATGCCATCTTAAGGTGCACTTTGATGGCTACCTTCGTTAGGTTAAGGTGCACTTCATGGCCAAGTTTAAGGTTGATGCCATCTTACCTCTTGGCACTTATCTATCTCTTTTTACCTTTTCTGCCAGCTTCAACCAAGCTTCCTTCTTATTTGGATGAGCCTCAGCTGGACCTATGGTTCATGATCCTGATTTGTAACTTTGTTGATGGACAACAACATTATTACACTATCAAAGAGATCAGAACAATCATTGCATTCCGTTATTATGATCAAAATAAGTGCTTTTATCTTGTTGGATTCATCAAGGAGGAGAAAATTCCAGTGTTTACTTGGCTAGTTAATCCCTATGAAGTTGGTGGTGCCAAGTCTAATTCCATGAGGCGAGCACCCTTTAGGGATGGTGTTGAGGGAGAAGAAAATCTACTTCACATATAAAAAAGAGAAAGTTGGTCAAAGGACCTAGAGCTTCTATTATTTAAAGTGTTGATAAGATAGGCCTTAGTTAGTGAGCCTCAATCCCCTCTCACTTTGGCTTCGATCACGATTATTAGTTTAAAGGTAATATCTATCATGGTAGGTTGAGAAGATGGTTTTTACATTTCCTAATTTTAGCCTATTGCTTTGGATATAATTGACAACATTAAGCAAATGAGTCATTCTTAGGAATATTTTGACTAGTGTATGGATTGATTTTACAAAAAGTGTCTTAAGCTAAAGATAGATGAAAACCTTACAAACATTATTCGATGGTAAACAAACATAAAGTAAAATTTTCCACTTTTGAGTAGGTTTCATGGAGTAGGATATGTAATCCCAAACAATACCATTAATATATCATTGTGCCTATCATTACACTAAGTAATGGTAGGCATGGTGGAGCTTGGGTTGAAAGTTTATTGGATAGAGCTCTAGTTGTTAGGGTTGTATGCCTTAGAGCATGTACTTTATGTATATATTTATAATCTTGATCCTTTAATGGTTAATAATATATATGTTTTCATTTAATGATCTTTTTCATTTTAGTGTATTGCGTATATATGTTCCTTAAATTCTATGTAAGAGAATATATTCTCAAACAATTTGGGAATATGGAGACATATTCTTTTTTTCATAGACTTTAAAGTATGTTCATGGTCATAGGATTATTAATAGAAACATCTTTAATCCAGATAGATCGTCACCTCTATTGTCATCCATGACAAGTGTGAGATACTTGTGGTTATAGAGGTAGTGAGTCTCACACTACAGACATGTGATGTCATGACAAGACATGGACACTCATGAGATGAGTAAGTCGAACAGTGACATTAAATGATAGACACATGGGTTTTATCCAACTGTCAATGTCTGATCATCTAGATTATAATTGTGCATATAATCCTTCGACTTGACGTGACATGTTATCTAACATATTGGTGACTATGGTTTATTACTAATTACATACTGATGCTAATCAAGTATTGGTATATGGCATGTAGTGGCCATAATTAGTGGTATGTTGAGATAAGTGATCTCTAAGAAAGAATTCATTAACTTAGGTTAACAAAGAAGGAATCCTATGACTTCTGATTGTCCTCGATTCACAAATCCTTGGCCAAGGTAGTAAAGATTCACTAGAAAGAGTTTCTAGTTGGAATTTGTTCATCGACACTTAGAATTGGATAGAATTCATATGATCTAGCATATAGGGTTTGACTATTCCATGACCCTAACTAAGACTGGGAATCCGTAATGAAGGTATTTAAGTGTATGATAATTATAATCAAGAGGTCTATGAAATGTCAAGGATTTAATCATTGACATTCATTTCTAATTAGGTAGTCATGACATGTTATGCTGGACATCACTCACGACTTGTAGGACTAAGTATGTACTGTGGATTACATACTTGGTGTGAAGAAAAGAGTTTTCTTTATTCCATTACTAATTAGAACATGAACCTAATAAGTCACACACCATAAAGCATTTCCCATGGCTTGGTTTTTAACCATGTTGATAATTGATTAAAGAGTTTAATTAATTATTAACTTTCATTGGGTTAGACTTATAATTAAATTTACAAAGATCCTAATATATCTTGAAGTCTAATTTATTGTGGGATTTATTCAATTGTGTCATAGTTTGCATGGTATACAAATGGGCATGACTAAATTGATGTGGACTAAGGTTAATAATAATTAATTTACATGAGATGTGATTAATTATAGGAAAATATGATTCCTACAAATCACTTATGCTAATAACATTGATTAATTGACTAATTAATTAGTCAACAAGTCAATTGGTTACTAGCACAAGTAACCAACATCATCTTGTCTAACTTTTTCTTAATTTAAAAAAGATTAGGTTTTAGAGGAATGGGTATATAAGTGGGTTGTATCAACTTTTTCCCTAACACAATTGAACTCTTCTGCTATTCATCTTCTTCTCCAAGAAGCTAGAGTGAGAAGCTCTCAAAAGCTATAGAGAGAAATTTCAATTTAAACACACCATTTAGTGAGAGGGAGTTTATTTTTGAAGAAACCTTCTTCATCTATAAACTCTACATCTAAATCATTGGGAAGGAGAGTGTGTTGAATCAAAGTCCAAATCAATCCCCAAAAGGTCTCAAGTTCTTAAGCAAGAACCAATAATTTAGGCAACCAAGAGAGGGTTCAAGTTTCTTTAAGAAGAAAAGGAGACATAATCCATTGGGATAGCTTTGGTGTGAGTCAAACTAGAGGCTTCACATTTGAGGAGCTAAATGAAGGAGGGAGTTGATGTATTTGATACTTTCAAACCCTTCTTTGTTGCTATTGTGTTTTGCATAATAACTGGTAGAGAATCCTTGTTATTGAATATGGGTCCAAACTTAGGATTTAGTAATTTGTTAAAGTGTTTAATAAATATCTAAACCTAAGCATGCTAAAAGGGTTTTGGCATGGTAAATATTTTATAAAAGTTTTACAAATAAAAAATCGAGTTACATCGGATTTTTTCAAAATATTTTAGCTTTCGCTGTGCGACTCGATATTCTTCCTTCACTAGTATCACTATCTTTTTTAGGTTTTTAGAGTTTGATTGTTGTCTTATTCTCCCAAGACACTATTCTGGTCATTCTCCCCTTGTGTTCTCTTTTTACAATTTTATTAATCGACCTTGTACAAGATTTAGATTTCAGTCTTTGTGGTTAATCTATCCTGGCTTCAAGGAATTTGATTCTAATAATTGGCAACAATGCAATTATAGCATACCTCCATTATGAGCTCTTTCTAAGAAATTGAATCTGGTGATTTTGAATCTAACATCTTAGTTGCTGAGTTTACTCTGCAGGGTATTCCAAATACCATTGTAGATACATGTGGGGTGGATTCCCTTTACACTCAGGAAATAAATGTGCATGCCACTCTTGATTTGAATCTCAATCAAAATATAGTTCCTTAAAAGAGAGAAGTAGAGTTAAATAACTAGTAGAAGGCGATAGAAATTCAGAATTATTCCACAAACTTCATGTTGTAATGAGACCCTTTTTTTAATATTTTAGTATTTCAGGAAGGGGATAATATTTTGGAGATAAAAGTGCAACTTCAAACCAAATCATGCCTTATTTTTTTATATTTTTTCACTTCCCTAAATCCTCTATGACAGATTTCTCTAAAATTAGTAATGTAATCCGTCGTATGCTATCTAATGAGAAAAATGTTTTTCTTTATCCCAGTACGACTAATGAGGAGATTAGAAGTGTTATATTCTTTATGGACTCCTCTAGTACTACAGGGCCATATGATTTTAATGGTGTCTTTTTTAAAAATTTATGGAATGTGATTCATAATGATGTTTGTAAAGCTATTCAATTTTAGTTTAGACATGGTAAGGTCGCTCTAGGGAGGAATTCGAGCTTCATGGTCTTCATCCTAAAAGTAAAGGATGCTATCATCGCTAATAAAACACTAAAATTTTAAGTGAACAATTGTATGATATTGCTCCCAACATCATTTCAACAAATAAATTTAGTGTCCATAAATGCATACCAATATCTAAATGTATTTCTTTAGCCTTATAAGGGGTCAATCTCCTAGCTAAAAAATGCTTTGGAAGGAACATGGCAGTTAAGATCAATATTATAAAGGCATTTCACATGGGGGATTGGAGTTTTATTCTTGATGTTTTTTAAGCTTTTGGTTTTTTCTGTGACTTTTAGGGACTCTATTCTAGAGCATTTTTCTATTGCTCAAATATCTATCACGATCAATAGAACTCCCAGAGGTTACTTTTCTTTCTCACATGGAGTAAGGTAAGTCGATCCTCTTTCACCACTTTTATTTTGCATTATTGAAGTTTTTTTGAGCTGGTTGCTTCTTAAGCATACTGCAAAATCCACCTTTTCTCTTTTGCATTATGCTAGAGGTACTCCTTTTGTATCTCTTTTAGTGCATGCTCATGATATCCTTATTTTTGCAAGACCTAATTACATAATATTTCAGTTTTGTCTAATATCTCTAGTTTATATGAGGAACTATTGGGTTAATTTGTTAATAGGTCCAAGTCTAGTACTCTATTTAGTAAAGTTTTTTCTTTACGAAGGAAGGAAAATCATATTTGTGATCTTGACATAACATAGAGACTTGTCTTTTGATTATTTAGGAGTTCCACTTTTGTGCGTTTTCCTAGAGTGAGACACTTACAGCCATTAATGGACCATATTCTAAGTAAATTCAAATAGTGGAAGGGTAGTGCTCTTTTTCTAGTAGGTAGAGTAACTTTGGTGAATTCAGTCATTAAGAGCTCCTTCTCACATTCATTTTAAGTGTACCTTTAGCCCTGTTGTCTTATCAAGCTTATAGAAGAAGGTATGTGCAATTTTATATGGTCAGGGTCTATATCATATAGAAAGTTATCTAAGGTCCCCTGAAATAAATGTTGCAGGCCAATTATAGAATGTGGTATTGGTGATAAGTGTTTGAATTCTCTAAATTCATCTACTTTGTCATGGGAGATTTTAACTGAAAACTGCTTTCTTTTGCTAGTGTTACAATATTTTTTTTATGCAACATTTTGTTCCCAAAAGGCTACTACTTTAGATCTTTTATATGGTCCTCCATATAGTCTATTTGTGTTGTATTAAAAAGTGATGTATTTTGTATATAAGGTGTGAAGTCTGCAGTGAATTTTTGAATAGGCTGCTAGATACTCTCATTGGTGGCTTATCAGTTACATATTTCAGCTGTAGATCAACATTTTTTTGTCAAGTACAATTGATGAATTTTGTTTGGATACGGGGTGGAATTTACCTGAATTTTTTTCCTTCTTATTTAATCAATGATATCATCCTTATTTCACATTTTAAGGAGCCTAATATATCTATTTTAGTGTACTTCATTGGATGGAAAGCTAACAGTCAAAGTTGTTACAATTTTGAGAGGTGATTGGGAGTTAATAAGCTAGCATAAATTCATTTGGTGCCCATTTATTCTGCCATCTCATTCTTATACTTGCTAGCAAGCTATTTAGGGATTTATGCTGATTGATGAGTGACTTTAAAGTAAAAGTTTCATTCTGTCTTCTCGATATATGATATGCCATGAGGCTTCAAAATCGATACTATATATATATTTGTTCATTATGGTGTTCCTAGAGTTGTTTGGAATGCATTTTCTTCTCACTTTAAGATTCATATTGATGATGAGGTGACTTATAAAATCTCATTTTAAAAGCAATGGACACATCCCTTGGCTCACAGGCTGCCATTTTATAGAATAAAGGTTATTTGTACTATTTAGCATATGCATAATAATATTATTCATAATGATGTACCCATTTGTATTTAGGTGTTGCTTAGACACATATGGAAGTTTACAAAAGAAACATGTAATTTTAGAATGGGAACAATGGCAGATAATATTGATGAATTATAACTTTTTCAAAACCTTGGCATATAAGGAATTCGTAGGAGTGTACTGAAGGTGATTGAAGTTGTGTGGAGTTCTTCTCCTCCATGATGGATTAAATTCAATACTAATGGGCCAGATGTAGGCTCTCTAGGTCCCTTTGGGGTGGGTAGAAAGGGTTTTGGAAACTTACTTTTGCTCTATATTTTAGCTCATATTATGCTTTTATTGCAGAGTTGAAAGCGACAATTTATGCTCTAGCTAAGGCATGTCAATTTGGATAGCATAAGATTTGATTGTAATGTGATTTTATGTATGTTGTAATTATATTCAGATCCAAATCAAAGGAAGTTCCATAGAGTTGTAGGTTAAAATGGTCTCATTGTCTAGATTTTGTCAACTCCTATTGACTTTATTAATAAAGTGGTTGATAGTTTAGCTAGCTATCACTGTAGAAATATTAGTACTAATTGGTGGCCTTTTCTTGTTCTTTTACATATGATGATATGTCAAATACAAAGAATTATAGATTTTTTTTTGTAAAACTCTCCTTACAGTATGAACTTTATCTTCTTTTCTTTTATTTATAATATTTTATGAGTTTAAATTGTTATAAATAGTGATCGGGAATGCCAATCTAGTTCGCATGTCCTAATGTGTTAGGATTATGACTCAAAATCCTATTAGAATTTGAAATTTTTTTTTCCTATTTTGTGTGTGAGAAATATTTCTTAATTATGTATGAGAATATTTCCTTTATAGGTAGAATTCCTATTTTAATGTTATTTCTATTTAGTTGAGTATTCTTATTTGATTGAAATTATAATAGGTAACATTATAAATAGGAGTATTATAGCAAAGGTTATTTGACTTTTGCTCAAGAGTGTGGGGCTTTTGCCTAAGAGGAAAAGGCTTTACCCAAGTGTGAGGTGCACTTGCCCAAACAGATGAGAGGGAGAATATTATAAAAGGGTTTGCAATTTTTTTTGTTCAAAAACTGAACTTTGATGGTAGTTAATTATTTTGGGAGGATCGTAGACGTAGGTCTGTTCAGATTAAACCACGTTAAATTTATTTGTGCTATGTTTTTTTTCTCACAACAAGTAGTATCAGAGCTTAGTTAGTAAAAGTAGATTATGATGTTAGGAGAAAGATAGGTGAGAATTCACAAAATGTATAAATCTCTCTTTTTGAAGTCAAGATGAACTTTAAGGTGTGAAAGAATACCATTGAAGACTATTTGGTACAACAGAATCCAGATAACGCTCTTGAGAAAGAAAAACCTAACAATTTTAATGATACAAAGTGAGCTGCAATCTAGAAGAAAGCGGTAAGTATAATTTGATTAGCAATTGCCCCTTAAATCAAGTACAATTACATGAAAAAGATAGAGCCAAAGGCGTTGTTAGACAAACTTGAAAAAATCTATGCGTTAAAAGCTTTGACAAATTTACTTTGTTTGCAGTGAGAGTTATATCAATTGAAGATGGAAAAAGGGATAAGTTTGCAAGATCACATCAACACCTTCAACCAATTGGCGTGTCAACTCAAGAATGCTGATGAGAAGATCTCAGATCAAGAAGAAGCACTATTATTGTTGGCATCACTCCCTAAAAAATATAGACCAATAGTTCAAACTTTATTTGTGGAAAGATCGAAGATCTCCTTGGATGATTATGTGGCGGTTCTTAGGGAGAATGATAGGATAATGGGAAGGGTTGATAGTGAAGATGTTGGTGATAGTGAGGCATTAGTAGAAAAAAAACTCTCATTGAGGATGTGGTTAAGAGAAAAAGGGTAATGATGGATATCAAGGGAGATTTAGGTCTTAATATAGACTTAGATATGATTATAGTAAGAAAGATTGTTATTATTGTGGAAAGAATGACATATTCAATGTATGTGTAAAGAAGTGAAAGATGATATCAAAAGAGTGAAATTTTAAATGGAAAAGGAATTGAAGAGAATGGAGAAACTCTGATTGTGAAAATGGACCATTCATGGTTGTGGAGAATGACGAAGGGTAAAGTCAAGGTGAATGGCTCTTGGACAGTACATGCTCCAACTATATTTATGCAAATCACAAGAGTTTCAGAAATTATGAGTCTTGTGAAAATAAATTTATCACTTTACCTGGTGCGGTTGATTTAAAAATTAAAGGAATAGGAAAAGTTAAGGTGAGAACTCATGATGGAGTAGTGAGAAAATTAGGCAATGTGAGACACGTGCCTAAATTAAAGAGGAACCTAATCTCCTTAGGTAAGTTGGTGAAGAATGGTTATAATTTCAAAACTAGTGATGGTGTAGTGAAGGTGACTAAGGAAAACTTAGTAATCAAGAAGGGTGAGAGGAATAAAAAGAATAGGTATGTGTTATGGGGAAGCACAATGATAAAAAAACAAAAAGGAGAAATTGTTATGCATCATAATGAGAGAAAGAAGAAAAGAGATGAAGTGAAGATTAGATCATCTTTCAAAGTGAGTTTTACTGATTTTGTTTGAGTGGTGAAAATAGCATTGAAAGATTCTAATGAAAGGTGAAGACTTAAAATGTTGATTGTAAGATTTTGAGTCAAGAGATAGTTGAGATTATGACTTAAAATCCTATTAAAATTAAAATTTTTTTTTTCCTATTTTGTATTTGAAAAATATATCTTAATTATGTACAAAAATATTTCTTTTATATGATAGAACTCTTATTTTAAAATTATTCATATTTAGATAAGTATCATTATTTGATTGAAATTCTAATAAGTAGCATTATAAATAAAAGTATTATAGGAAATGTTATTTGATTTTTGCCTAAGAGCACGGAGCTTTTGTCCAGAAGGAATGGACTTTGCTCAAGTGTGAGGAGTTTTTGTCCAAACATATGAGAAGGAAAAATATTATAAGAGGGTTTGTAATTTTTTTTTCAAAAATTCCACTTTGATGATAATTAATTATTTTAAAAGAATCGTATGTATAGATCTATTGAAACCGAATCATGTTAAATTTATTTGGATTATGTTTTTTTTTACTGCTGTATATATAACTTTTTTTTTCAACATAATGCACTATCTGCTACCTCTTTTCCATTTTTATTAAAAACAAAAATTATTCAGATAGCACCCATTTTTATTCATTGGAAAAGAAAACCACAATTATTGATAAAAATTGTTGTAAAAGTCAAATGCCAAAGACTTGAATTTAAGTGTTTAGCCAAAAAGATTAATGATGGAAAACATATTTTCAAAAGATGCAATGATATAAATATAAATTGGTCTCAGCATCTTTGAGCTATCCAAAGCATTTGATTGATTTTCTAGCAAAAGAGTTCATTGACATTGAAAGTTCTATTTTAGATGGCAAAACATCTCTCTTAATTACTGGAATGCAAAGGTAAAATTTAAACAGAAAACAAAACAAAATAGAAAAAAGCAGAGCAAAAAGAACAATCACAACCGAACTTTTTATTTTTCTTTTAATAATTAATAGCAACTAAATTATTAGTAGTTAATATGTAATGCCCACATTTGAAAGTCAATTTACAGAATAAATTGATAGGGACCTCTATTTTGTTATAGTACTAGATTTAGTATTGCCTTCAACATCTTAATTATATCATTTAAATGGTCAGCACACAAATAGTCTATTTTGAGCTTTCAAATTATTAGCTTGCATTATCATATTTAGGTAACCCCTACCATCACCAGTCAACATCATCATCATTTGTATTACACCAAAACTATGGGCTTAAGGAGGATTTTCTCTTAATATCAAGGGCAGATATATCAAATTGAAATTTGGGAACTGCATTACCAATTAAGTTGAAATTAAATTGCAAATGCAACATCTCATTACCACATAACGATTGGCCAAAACTTGATTGAGCTCCTCGTTAAATCTCATTAGAGAACAAAGACTGAATTACCAATTATGAAATATCTTTATTTATGTTGGGATGTCAGTTTGATCACGAATCCATAAAATCTAGTGTTAAACCAACAAATAAGAGGGTGGCTGCGGAGTAAATATATAAATGGAAAACATGTATATAATTTTTTTTTCTAAAAAGATAGGGATTTTAGAAATTAAGGCATTCCAACTAAAATGGCACTCTCTTAGTGATCTTTTCATTTTTGAAATAGCCCAAAAATATTATTAAACTTGAAAGAAAAAAGAATAATGTCAATTATAAAATCAGTAGTTCGTTTGAGAACTATAATCAAAATAGAAAAACTCATTATAAAAGTCTAGAATAAAAAACAACCAATGAGATTGCGGATAATGAGCACTGAAATTAGCCAAACAATCTATAACTCTATTTCCTTCTCTGAACATGTATTTAATATAGAAGGGACTGATGGTTTAGACCAATTGTAAATAAGTGTTTTGTGATTTAGACTATGTTACAAATATATACCTTGTGGGATTAGCCTCGTGCAAATTTAGTGTTAGCTTGGATACATGTGTTGCTCTATCATTGGCTCTTGTATACTGCATTATCATCCACTAACAAATACCTTAAAATGTTAATTTGAATAAACCATAAGCCCATTTTAAATAAAAAAAAATTCACAAATCCCTATTTGCTATCAGTCTAAGCAATAATATATTTTCTTTAAAAAATTTTCAAAACAAAAATGCACACCAAAGTTTAGTTTAAAATACATCTTTGTATAATTGACTCGAGTTCAAGCTTCACTCAAAAAAATTAAGAAAAGAAATATAATGGATAAACTTTGCATCATAATATTTCATTGCATCATAATATTTCACATTTTATGTAAATTTAGAAAAATAAAGGTGTTCAAAGTGGATTGTTGAAATTGTGAAAGCTTAATAAATTAAAATTCACCTATTGATGGCAGTCTTTGTTGTAAGCATCCCACCATGAATTATTTAGGTCACTATGACTCATTCCCAGCAATTGCTCCAACCACAAATGACTTGTTGTTCTAGTCGTTAGGCTTTCAAATACCTGCTCTAATGCTGTGATTGTTCAAGGTAACAATGCACTTCCTAATACTTCTACTTCTATGCCTTATCATTGCATTTCCCAATGGGGTTGTATCACTACTTTGATCCAGATTGTATGGTCCTGGAATATAAATGTCTGATCCATATGGACTAACTTAGAGCAAAGGATCTATTAATTTGAAGCCTTCAACTTCAACCTTAGACTCTCAGCTCCGATCTGGAGGCTCAAAAATCTACATCCACACAAGTTTTTGTGGATCTCTATAAACTTTCATAGACTTTTTGGAACTTTTTAATATAAATTAAAAGATGTCTAGGTGTTCTATTGAGAATTAACTCAAATCTCTCAATGGAGAGCTTGGTCATTATGATAGTATTCTTATTAACATTGACCTCTCTTAGAAATTGCATGAAACATTACATTAGGAGATTGTTACAGAGTCCTATTGGATAGACATAACATATGAGAGTTTATCTGCTTTTTGTACAACTTGTTCTTTAATAAAAACATATTTCTTATTATTATAGATGTAATTTGAGGTCAAGCGATAATGTACAACGAATGACCTCAAAGAAGGTTCAAACAATTATTCAAGTCGAGCATGCCTTGAACATCTTTGATGTTGCACCTATGTTTTTTATGAAGATGAGTAAGGTTTCACTCTAATTCTAACAAAGGATGACTAAGTGATCATTCAGTTAATCATAATACTGAAATCGCTAACATTTTGATAATGTGCAGCTTATGCCTTTTGTTGAATCAAACAATTTAGAGCATATTGTTATATATGCTTCATGTGAGACTAATGATGTTGAAACTAATATTTCAGAGTATGGTATTTCCATTTTAGTTATCGAATGTATGTATAACAACTAGATTGCATTAAAGAGACTCTTGTTTGTGTTCAAGAGGACCTAAAAATGGAAACAACTATAGACAATAATTGCTTAGCAATTGATGCCTTTATAGAGCTCATAATAAAGGATCTTGCCTATTCAGTAATGCAGGATGACAACATTATTGAGTATTAATGACTTTCAACCCTAAATGGGCACCCTAGGTGAACTTAACAAGGTCATCGTCCTTAAAAGAGCAAACAAAATTGACCAAAGTGGTTCATGATTGAGCTAACTCAAACTAATCTCTAAGGGAGTAGTTCGGTAATGAGATAAGCAGACTAGGTCGGACTGAAGACCTCAGGATTATCCTAAAAACCAAAGAAACTCTCTTGATTTATTGCTTATATTCCTTGAATATTTCTCTATTCCTTTACCTTTTTTGAAATTCATGTGATTCTCTTAATTTTACTCTCTCTCTCTCTCTATCTCTCTCCTGTTTCCTTTTTTGAATTTTCTCAATATGATCATTTTGGCTTAACAATACATTCAGTTTCAGCTGTAAAGATGTTATGCTTTGATATGCAACACTTTCCCTATCCTTCACAATGGTCACAAGCTAGTTTTAACTAGTTTAAATGAAACACTTGTCTTGGCTAATGTTTTCTCAAGGAATTGATGAAACTTTACACATTTTGGTAAATCTTGGTCTCTTTCTTTGTCTTCTTCTAAAATTCATGTGCATTACCTCTGTTACACAAACTTCTTCTAAAATTCATGTCATTCTTTTAATTCTTTTGCCTAATCTTCTTTTCATACCTGGTTCACATGCACTTTTACTATTCTATTGCTAAGCTGAGCATCTAAGTTTGATATGCTCCATCTTGTGGAGAGTAACAGAGGTAATGCACCATAAATTCCCCATAGACTTACTAAAAATATTGTACATCCTCATGTATTGAATTGTGTCTCCATAGTCGGTTATAGAAAATGTTGTAAGCTCCTAATGCAATTACTTATAGCTTACTCTCTATATATAAGAATTTGTATTCTGATATTTGATTAATAAAGTAAAAGTTGTTCCTACACTCTTTATTACCATTGGATTTATGATCAATTATCTTTGAAATTAAATGGGGTAACATCTTCTTCTACCTTTTCTTCTCATAATTTCATTTGGAACCAATTATGTCACTTGCAAATCCCTCATAGAGTTCGTGAATTCTCAAGGAGGGCATGTACTAATTTCTTGCCATGCTATGAAAATCCAAAGACTCATTGATTAGTGACTGATTTAGGTTGTCCATGATGCTAAAGCTCTCCTGAAAGTCAAATTCATGCCTTGAAAGATTGCTCCTAGAGCCGTGCTCTTTGGTTAATATCACCTTTGGAGATGCAAGTAGATTATATGCAGGTTGATTCAATTAAGGATTGGGTCCAATATTGCTTTGAAATTTTGGATACTCCAAATTTTGAATTATTTTTGGCATTGCTTTGGAACTTATGGGCTGCGAGGAATAAATTGGTACATCAGTCTATTTACTAAGAACAATTGGAAGTGTGTCATTATGGCTGCAACTTTCTCCAGGAATATAAGCTTCATCAAGTGCAAAAAAAGATATTTTCTCATGGCCTGCTAAGTGGGCAGCTCCTCCAAATGACTATGTAAAGTTAAATTCTGATACAACTATTTTATTGGAAAGGAATCAAATTGGGTTTAGAGTTGCATTACATGATGCATCGGGTGCAGTTATTCAATCATATTATTGCTCTTATAAAGCTAATGTTGATCCTATGATGGCAGAGGCACAAGCAATCTTGTTTGGTATGGAGAAGATCAATCATATTTTCTATCCCAAATTGATTATTGAAAGTGATTCTTTTTCAATTATTAGTAAAATCCACAATAAGGAAAAAGGTTAGAATCAATTATTCCTTGATGTGTGCCGGTTGGTCACATTATTAGATATTGATTACTTTGATTGAGTTGGAATAGCCAGCACAGAGAAAATAATGGTCAGGGGTGGCCAGACGTGGTGTCCGACAATAGCCCTCCGACGCTCAAGTTAGAAATAGGTTGAAGTGAGAAAGCTCTCAAGAATGGGTATTAGTTTAGAGTTTTTCCTTGCTTGTGAACCTTACCCCTTGTGGGATATTGAATGTTGTATTTATAGGGTGCAAACCCTGTTGAAGGGGACACGTGCCTGCTTCAGGAACATTGCAGTGTACCTCTCCATAGGGCTAGTGACACCTGTCTTCCGTAGACCCGAACCTCTGAAGGTTAATAAGACAAATCCTATTGAATGCATGGGGTTTGGGTAGAACCAGGGTGCTATGAGGTTTGTCCAGATCCTGAGCAGATAGTTAGGACCGAACCAGGCCAATGTTAAGCGGTATTAATAATCCCCTTGGAGCATTAGCACTCGAAGGCTTCAAAGCTCAAAGAGTCTTAAGTAGGGTGCCTCGAGCTCGAAGATAGTGGTCTTTGATTGGATTGATGAGATGTTTTCATGTCCTATCCGTGACCTTTCATCAGTTTCGGATGGGACCGTTACACTTCCCCATGTAACAATGTTATTACTATAGCCTTCCCCTGTTCGCCACGTGGAGAGATGCCTCCGAAAATTATGATGGGCATTAAAGGGCTATGATGAGCATTTAAACTTGCCATCCCCTCTGCTTGCCATTTGTCAACCATTTCTTTTGGGCTATTAAATGCCTCCATCTAGCTATATAAACCCACTTTCTATGAATTTTTTCTCATTTTCTGCTTTTTTCTTGCTGCTCCCTTGTTCTTCTTTTTATTTTTTTTCTTCACTGTTCTTTCTACCATTTGTCAGCTTACTCTTTGTTCCTCAATGGCGCCACCACAAAAACTAGCCAAGAAGCATTTCCTAGAGGTGGAGAAGCCTCAAAAGCAAAGTAAGGCTCAGGACACTAAGACTTAAATCAACAACACCATGAGGCTGCATATGAAGGATATCACTCCTATAACCTTCAGGTTTGTGCCCTTCCAGGAGAACATTGATGCCCTATCTAGCTACATCCATATAGAGCTTCCACCTTTGAGAGCCAAGATATTCTCTACTGACACCGCCATCGAGCTGCCAAAAGGGGATCGTGAATACGTCTGGTATTACGATCACCTGATCAGGGGCCTATTGTTTCCCCGTTCTCCCTTCTTTTTTCGATTCTTCGAGTACTTCCAGGTCAACCCGATAATGTTGACTCCTAACTTCATCGAGGACCTTCACTGTTTCAAGGTGGTCTGCTATATCCTGGGCATCAACCATCCAAGCCCAAAGATATTCTAGGCCTTTTTCAACCTCGCTGCCTCTAACGATCCCTACATGTGGTGCTTCCAGAAAAAGCCATTGCGAACTCTATTTGGGGCCAAGGAGAACAAGGTGGACAATTGGAAGAATAAGCTCTTATCAGTCAAAGTGCGGAAGCCACTCAAGAAAGGCTAGATGGGCTTCAACTTTACTGGAGAATACCGGGGCTTGCCAAGGGTTGAAAAGTTGAGTAAGAACATGACCCTTGCCAATGCCTAAGGCATCCAAACCCTAGCCAGATGTGGTCAGCTATTTGATCGAAGCCTGATTATGAGCTCGTC
>CAOJBK014818421.1:0-14900 GCA_948294925.1 Codiaeum variegatum
ATTAATTCAATTATGTCATAGTTTGCATGAGGTACAAATGGGCATTATTAAATTGATATAGACCAAGGTTAAAATCAATTAATTTACATGAGATGTGATTAATTGTTGGCAAAATTGATTCCTACTAACTACTTGTGCTAATTAAGTTGATTAATTAACTAGTTAAATATTTAATTGGTCACAAGCACAAGTAGCCCTTTTTTCCACTAACTTTTCCTTAATTTAAGGAAGATTAGTTAGAAAAGATAAGGGTATAAATTATAGGCTTGTTCATCTTTTTGCCTAAGAGAAGAAAAGATGGCACTATTTATCTTTTTCAACCTTGAGAATTTCTCCTAAGAGTTAGAGAGTGAAACTTGAGTTGTAGAGAGAGAAAGTATCAAACACCACACCATTTGTAAAGAGAGTGAGTTTATCTTTGAAAAAGAGTTCTTCAATCATAAAATCTTCTTCTATAACCTTATGAAGAAGTGTGTGGAGCAATCTTGGTCTAAGAATCCCTAGAGTCTCAAGTTCTCAACAAAGGAGTAAGAACCAAAATATTTAGGCAACCAAGAGAGATAGTTCAAGTTTCTTAGAGATGAAGAAGACACAAGCCTAGGGAAAGCTTTGGTGTGAGTCAAGCTAGAGGCTTTGCACTTAAAGAGTTTAATGAAGGAGGGAGTTAAGGTATTTGATACTACAAACACCCTTCTAAGTTATAATTGTGTTTTACACAATAATTGGCTAAAGAATTCTTGATTGAGACTATGGATCCAAACCTAGGTTTAGATATTCATTAAAGAGTTTAATGAATAACTAAATCATCCATGCTAAAAGAGTTTTGGCGTGGAAACTTGTTTTACAAAAGTTTTGAAAATAAAAAATCGAATTATATCGAATTTTTGCTTTTTTGCTTTCGATGCGCTGCTCGTACTGTTTCCCTCATACACATGAAGAGAATGGTATTTTAGAAAGAAAAACTTGTCACATAGTTGATAATGGTCTCATTTTATTGGCTCATGCTGGAATTCCTTTTCGTTTTTGGCCTTATGCTTTTCAAACTAATGTTCAATTGATAAATTATATGCCAAGTCTTATGCTTAAAAATTCAAATCCATATGAACTATTGTTTAATAAATCACCCAACTTTTTAGCTCTCAAAATATTTGGTTGCATTGTCTTTTCATTTATGAGACCATACAATAAACATAAATTTTCTTTTTGTACCATTGATTGTGTTTATCTTGGGAATTCACCTACTCATCATGGTCATCTTTATTTATATATTGCTACTAATCATATTTATATTGCTCGTCATGTTCACTTTAATGAAAGTGTTTTTCCTTTTAAGTCACACCAATAAAGTGTCAATGTGCAACAAAAACTACAAGCTTCACCATGGATGACAATGGCTACTTCACCTATGACTTTGCAATCATGTACTTCCTCTAATTCTCTTTCCTTATCCACATTAGAAAATAATTTTAACTCAAATAATAATATAAATATCTCTCCACCACAGTCTCCTAGCTCATCTTCACTAGTTCCATTATCTAATATAAGTCCAACAACCACCCAAACTCATGTGTTACAGCCACAATTAACCAGTCCGAGTAGTTTTTTTTTTCTCCGTCCTTACTAAATAAATCAGCCACATCATCCTCATCTTAACATCATCCAATTTTACACAACAAAAGCAAAATTCCTTCTCCTATGCAACTCTAAAATTCACAACTAGGTTTGAATTTGGTGGTTGATCCTCCCACAAACAATACTAAAACTTTAGCCCATGTACCTTCTTCTCAACCAAAACAACACCCATTTTATAGAACTTAGACCAAACTCAATTTCCAATAAATGTTATGCGTTATTGATCATTCCTAACCCACCAAAAGAAAATTTTCTCCATATTGAACTAAGGATATTTAATTAAGCAACAAAATTTAAGGCATGGAATGTTGCCATGTCTAAAGAAATTAATGCTCTTCTTGCTGATACTACTTGGGCTTTGATTCTAAAGCCTTGTAATATTAACAATATAGGGTGCAAGTGGATTTTTTGAATTAAGATGAAGCCAATGGTAGTATTGATCAGCACAAAGCATGACTTGTGGCTTAGGGGTATGCTCAACAATCTGATCTAGATTATAAGGAGACCTTCATTCTGATGATTAAGGCCACGACTATTCGCACAGTACTATCTCTTGTTTCTATAAACAAATGACTTATAGGAGAAGATTATGTTGAGTATACTGATCATAAAATATAATTCTAGAGAAGTAAGAAATTAATTTTGTAGTTCTTTTATTCTATAAAATACGAGAAAATTAGTTTTTTTATGAAATAATTATATTTTATAATTATGAACTTAATTTTTATTTCTCTAAAATCATTATTTTACAAAAAACAAATTATATTTTATATAACTTTTTTTTGCATTTAAAATAGGATATGAAATTGGAGTAGGGGTATTATTGTTATTAAAATTAATTTTATTATTATTATTATTAATCTTTTAAATAGAATATATGAAAAATATTAAAAAAATACATTCAGTTTTGACTATATCCTGCTAAAAGGATCATGGTGAACAGTTATTTAAAGTTCAATGATCATTTGGTAACGAAAATGAGTTAAGGGACAATGTTGAAATAAAGGCTCAAGTTTAGAGACAGTTTTTGTGTTTTAACCATTTGCAAAATATAAAGAATCAATGGTTTACCTGCATTGGCAATGAAGATGATAAGAAAAAATATCAGCTTGATTAGGGTTTTTTTCACTACAAATGAAAATAGAAACATAAACAGAACATGAATAAACCACAAAGTATAAAAGGAACAAAATATTGAATTATTTCAAAATCATTAGTTTTTTTTTCATATGTATTAACCACTTGAAGTAGAATAACCAGGTATGCTCTACAAATTCAGCGCCTAGTATAAGGTAGTAAAGATAGGGAGATTAATTTCATTTTTCTATTAATATCATCCCTTTTAAACTGGCACATCGTACTTTTAAAATTTTCAAACTTGATGAGAAATCAATTGGGACTTGTGAGGAGCTCTACATACATTAATGTTAGAAACACTATCACGTATAATTAGTATTATAAAGATGCAAGTGAATAAGTACCTTGTAGAACAATAATCAAAATAAGATTTTCACTCAAGGGCACATATTTTCATATTAATGAGTATGCCAACAAAGTGTTTTTTTCCCTTCATTTAAATAGGGATACATCACCCCATTTTATCCATTATACAAATAGAACACAATTTCTATTAGCAAACTAATTCAATTAGCATCATTAACATACTAATTTTAATGATGAATTGATTTCTTATCTCTACACATTGTGAAAGTGCATTAAGTGAATAAATAAAAATTCATAAATTAATCAAGTTGAATGTTGTTTTTGTATATGATATAAATACTTCAAATCTATGTCAAAATTTTTACCTTGTTAAAAAAGCATATATATTATATTTTATTCAAAAATGGCTGCAATTCCCATCAAGAATTATACAAAATAATTAGAGCAATATGAATTTTGAACACTTCAATGCCACTATTATGCAATAGATGCAAACTAAGATATATTTCATGTCAGAAAAAGGTAATATACAATTTATACTAAACAAAATTTAAAGAGTAATTGAATTTAATAAATAAATAATAAGCAAATAAATTAAAGAAATTTAACACCGAACCTATTCAAAGAAACAATATAAAAGAAAATAATACCCTTTTAAGATGTCAAACACTCTAAGTAAGGAGAACAAAATCTCTAGAAACTGTTTTATTTGAAAACAAATAAAAGAGAAATATTTTGTATTAAAACATATTCAATCAAAGAAATAGAAAAACACAAAATAACATCTATACCTTTGTACAAAGTGTCGGATATGGTAGATTTATGAACCAATTTTTTCATATAAGAAATTCTAAAATCTACAACAACAAAGCCAAAATTTTAGTTATTTCAAAAGAGAATTTGCTAATAGAGGAAATATTGGGAAGGTACCAATTACTGAGTAATTATAATCAGGTGAGGCAAAAACATAGTTATCGACAAATCTTTTGCCAGGAAGTTTCAAAGGCCAATAAGAAAGAGCCATCATAACTTGAAGATCAGCTTTTAGCATAGTCAGTGGCAATGTCAATGTTCACGATTTAAAGACCCTGATTCTTTACTTGAATCCACTGTTCTAATCAAATATGAAATTTATCAAAAAAATAAGATAAAAAATAACTATAAAAGGCCAAAATAAATCAAAAGTAAGAAACGTCGGCACCGGCATGGAGTAGGCCACGATTGTAGGACCTTTGAGAATTGAACTTAGGATTTCAAAAGGCAGCAGCTATTTAGGGTTCCATAAGAAAAGAGAAAAAGGGGGGGAAATCAAATAGAGCCATAAAAAAAGCATAAGCAAAAATGTTTTTTCTACTATTATCTTAGATCTTTTGGAAGACGATGATTGTCAAAGTAGTGAAAATCGAAAACGAACATAAGAAAAAAGCATGAAACTGATAATGGAGAAAATGACCAAGTAGATTAGAGAACAACGCTAAAGGAATGGAAGACTGAAAGGTATGCTAGGATTAGGATACTGATCTAAATGCGGAGTTGAAATGTCATTGTTTTGAAGAAGCGCACGGGTGAGTAAGAGGAGGGCACAGCAGAAAGGGGCAGAAAGTTAGAAGAAACCATGAAATCACCCTGATTAAAAACAGTGAAATTGGGAACAATAACTAGGTTTGAGTTTTATTGTTTTATAAATAATTAAATATGCCAATTTTTTTTTATTTATAATGGATTTTATATGTATGCCAACTAATTAATATATGCAGTGGATTTAAATTTTGAATTTTAATGATTTTCTATGTGTATCAATTAATTAATATTCTAAATATGTATAATGTTATGTAAAGATTTGGTTTGGTTCATTACTCTCAAAACCATATAATAAAATCTAATAGATACAATTTCCGTTCATACATAAGTTAAAAATTAGTATCATACTAATTTAAAACTTTCAATATAGTTCTTACTTTTTTTTTAGTAGTATAATTCTTATTTTAAGTATTAATTTTTTTATGATATAATACTAAATTGATTTGATATTTCGATCATTGATTGCAAGTTCACAATTCATTAGTATGAATTATTCTTAGTTCAACCCTTGCTGTTTTTAATAAATTAAAATTCACTGATTTCTAAGTCTACGAATCTAACCGCTATTTCATATTTGATTCATTTTATTCTCCAAATGAAAATTACTGGTATTACATAATTATTTAAATAATAGAACCATATTTATTCTTAATATTACACATATAAAAATATTTCAATTTAATTATTTAATTTTTTTTAATTTAACTATAAAAATATGACATTGAAATTTTATTTTTTGAGGCTATAAAAATGGAAATTATTAATGTATAAAATAAATTAAAAAAATATATCAAATGGACGAGATTTTTTTTAAAAAAAATTTCCTTTTTTAGAATACAATGGACGAGGAAATGAAACAAATTTCATAAAAATTGTCAATATAAAAACATGTAAATGTGTGAATAAGCTGTTCTGGCAAGAGAGTCGAGCAGCGAAAGATACGACGAAGTTGAACAGCACTAATCGGAAAATTTTCCGTCTGTTTTTCCGGCCCGATAATCTTTGAGTCTCGCAAAAGTTTATTCTGTTAAACCAATTCCGTCCCATTGAAATAACCGAAGAACCTTCTCTCTTCTTTTCGTCTTCTTCGTCACGACCACGCTTTCTCATGACGCTTGCTGTATATATACGTGTTTGCTAAACCATAAAACGAACGCTTTTTTCTTTGAAAAAATACTAGAGAATCGATATGGAGGTGAAAGCTAATGGTCCTAATGGAGACAGCTCCAGTTTTAATTTGGGTCGGATACTGGATGGCCCGACGAATCCTATGGTTACGCCTCTGTTAACCGATCTTTATCAGTTCACCATGGCCTATGCTTACTGGAAAGCCGGAAAGCATCAAGAGCGATCCGTGTGAGTTGTTTGAACTTCTTATTTGTTTTTTTCTTCTTTTTATCTCTGTTTGGTTGCTAAGATAATCGAAGACATGAACTTAGTTTAATTTTTAATGCGGTTTGTTTGAACTTCGTTTTATGAATTCTCCAGGTTTGATTTGTATTTTCGGAAGAATCCGTTTGGTGGTGAATATACGGTTTTTGCTGGATTAGAAGAATGTATAAGGTTTGTTGCTAATTTCAAATTCACTGAGGAGGAGATCACTTTCGTTCGTGAAACTTTGCCTGGTAATTGTGAGGTGAATGGGACTATCAAACTGATTTTTGAATCTTAACTGTATTTGTTAGTTTTTGTTCCCCCTTGCTATTGTTGGAAATGTATGCTTCAGAGTATGCTCTGCTGTTTTTTGCATGTCAATAGCTGTCTAATTTTTCACTGTTAATTTAGGATGGCTTTTGCAATTATCTTAGAGGACTTGACTGCAGTGAAGTTGAATTGTATGCTGTTCCAGAAGGATCAGTCGTATTCCCAAAGGTTCCTTTGCTTCGAATTGAAGGGCCAATTGCTGTGAGTGGCAGTTTTTTTTCTCTCTGTAATTTTGCTTCGGCTGTTTTTTATTTTTGGATGTCTCAACCTATATATTATTTGAAGTAAATTTTGAATGTTCAATGCCTATGTTCCTTGGTTTAGGTGGTTCAATTGCTGGAAACTCCACTACTGAATCTTGTTAATTATGCATCACTAGTTGCAACAAATTCAGCCAGGCATCGATTTGTTGCTGGAAAATCAAAACTTTTACTTGAGTTTGGGCTTCGACGGGCTCAGGTTCAATTGCTTATTTTTTTAATTTTAAATTTCTTTTTATTAATGTTCTCAAAGTGCTTTACTGATTACAGTATGAAAAAGATCTCATATTTTACATGTAGGGTCCTGACGGTGGAATAAGTGCATCAAAGTACAGCTATATTGGAGGTTTTGATGCGACAAGGTAGATTCTTGCATAAGTCATTTCATATTGTACATTGTTGTTTACTTCTATTCGATCATTATGTTTTTTCATGTTCCTTCAAGCAATAAAATTATGACTTAATATCTAGTGATATGCTGTACATACTTGACAGTTGATGTATCTTGAATCCAGTTTGAGCTATCAAATGTTGAGGGAAAAATAGTTAATTTGAATATACTTCTCTAATATAATAAAGTTTTTAATGTCTGAAGATTTTAATTTTTTAATGGAATACAACCTAGCTGGCTCAGGTGATATCATGCTTGGTTGGGGATAGATAAGTTGTCAGTCTGAGCCTCATCTTCCTGGTAAAAAAGATGAAATAGTGATTTTTTTTTCAAGACCAAGGATATGCTTTAGCTTGCTTGAAACATTTGTTTCCTGAAAATGAAAGGAAAATGATCGCCCGCTGTCGCATGGATCATTAAGAGAGAGTTTAAATTGACTATTTGTTTGGTGATGAAAAATGTAAATCTGACTCATTGAAGTTTCACATCCGTTGATTTTTCTCAGTTTAATCAGATGTAGAATTTATTTTCTTTGTTAGTGATAAAATTTGGCATTAATCTTCCAGATAGGAGTTATCTTATATCCTTGATATTTTCTTTTGTATATGGCTTGGCAATTGCCAGGTCCTATTTTCATTTGATTCTGTTAACTTCCATAAAAAAGAGAGAATCATTCTTTAATCATCATTTTCATTTGTCATCATGATTTCAACATAGTCTATGGAGACAATGGTCACTTTTAGGTTGAGGTGGAGTTCGTTTGAGCTTTTACTACCTTATATTAATTCTTCAAGTTCTGATTTGGGCTGATTTTGATGTGTCTAACTCTACAATTTTTGTGTTTTGGTAGCAATGTTGCAGCTGGGAGGTTGTTTGGCATACCTCTTCGTGGGACACATTCTCATGCCTTTGTTAGCTCATATATGGTTGGTAATCCTCATGAGCAACTTGAGATATCTTTTTCTGTTGTTTTGATGAGTAATTTCAAAGCATACAAATTTATGGATGTGCTTTGAAGTAAAATTTTAGTTTATGATGGCATAGCTACTCTCTCTCTCTCTCTCTCCAGTTTTTTAGATGAGCTTACAACTATGAATGATAGAAAATCCTTCTATAATTCAAAAAATAAACATAATTAATACATCTCAAACAACCACTGTTTGCTGTTGTGTACTCTTGTAAGCAGTGTGGTTATTTTTCCTCATTTTCTTCCATCTGGAGCCTTTAGTTGGAACCTGTTGTTGAAACTTCATTGTTTGTATATGCTGCTATTTCTTTATAGTGTTTCTGGGTTCTAAACATGTCAATGCACATTCAGGCAAAAAAAACATATGTCTACGTACATAAAAGATTGTATGCTGCTATATCTTATCTCTTGATTTGAGTTCACTTTTTTACCTATTTTCTCCTCGCAGAGCCTTGACGAGATTGTGGACAAATCACTTCAGAGCTCTGATGGCTCAAGCAGCTGTGAAGATTTTGTCAGTGTAGTTCAGAAATGGTTGAACAAAATTCAGGTGTCTTCTGCTACCCTTTTTGATTAAATATTGGTCTACTTTACCTTTGGTTATAGCCAGAGACGACTAAGCCATTACTGTCACCTAATGAACACCAAAGTGTACTGCTCCATACATTAATTCTATCCTGTGCTATTTGAATAAAGTTAAGTAATTTCATAGTACGTTGTGGTGGGTAACATGGCATGTGCATTGAAAAATGTCCAGTTCCTAGCAATTTCGCACCATAAAACTTGAGATGTAACCCATGGTCAGTAGAGGTTCTATATGAGGCTTGGAATTGTATAACATAATTTGTCTAGTTTAACATAAGTATAAAATTGGTGATGGCAACTTCTTTTATAGAAAGACAAAAGAATGTGATCCCAATTTTGATGGGAGTTCAAAAGTAGATTATTGGCTTTATAACACTTAATACTAGAAGTCGAATGTCCAGTCTCACTTGTTTGGCATTGTTCTTCCTTTCTTTCTTCTTCTTCTGCTTCTTTTTCTTCTTTTTTTTTTTGAAAAAGATTTAATTTTTTACATTTTTTTTCATACTTTTGTTGCCAGCTATTTATGTACATGATGGCTTGATCTTTAAGCGTACAAATGCTAAACTTCACTTCTTTATCTTTATTCTTTCTTCTTTTCTCCTTGTGTGTCATTTTGTATGCTATATTGTTTATTTTGTTAATTTTGTACCTCATATGCAGTGGTCAAGTTCCTTGGGTGGCCTTTTTGGCGAGACTAATCTGAGCGAGCTAGCAGCTTTCACCTCATATGCCTTGGCATTCCCAAAAAATTTTCTAGCTCTTGTAGACACATATGATGTGAGTAACTTTACATATGAACTTATTATTATCCATTGCATGGATGGATCTATCTGCTTTAAGTTTCTGTCTCTGCTTCCTAGATTACATTTACATCACTACATCCACATCTGTTTTGTCAGGTTATGAGGAGTGGAATCCCCAACTTTTGTGCGGTTGCTCTAGCACTCAATGATCTGGGGTAAGCCTGTAAGCTTGTTAGTGTATTTGCATTTTACTATGTAGCATCTTCGGTCTTGGTTCACCTTGTTGAATTCGTTGGGCAACTGTATTTCTTTCTCGGTTCACTTGGCCTTTTACTTTTATGCAATAATAATTCAGTTTTTGGCAAGCTGAATCAGCAGCATAATGATGAAAAATGACTATAATCAAATTCAGTTACATGATGAATAAAGATGATATATACATTAATCATTTTCAGGCTATTGTCAAAATTAGCCTGTGATACTTCAATTTTGCATTTTTTTTTTATTATATGATATTGTCACTGCTTTTTCTACTGGTTCCATTTAGGAAACCTACCTCTATATGCATGTTGCACATCCCATATTCCACATTGTTCATCTGTGCTTGTTGTAATGTTAGTTAGAGATTGTAAGATCTTTCTCTCATCTCTATGGTCCGTGAGTCCCATTTTATCATTATTGATTTTGTCCACATAATTAAACATTTAATTCTACTAAGTTTCATTATGAGTTTTGATTCTGTACTGTGAAGCTACAAAGCAATGGGAATTAGGTTGGACTCTGGTGATCTAGCTTATTTGTCATCTGAAGTCCGGAAGTTTTTTTGTGCCATTGAGAAGGAATTTGGAGTGCCTGGTTTTGGAAAGATGGGCATTACTGCTAGTAATGATCTCAATGAGGAAACTTTAGATGCTTTAAACAAACAGGTTACAATTCTACTCCAAAGATGTTTGGTGCATATTGCATCTGTTTGCGATGAACTTAATCATGACATTGCATTTTATTACAATGGTTCCACTCTTGAAATCTATGATGTATTGCATTCATTCATACATAAACTATAGGCAGATAAGGATATCTCTTTCTTACGCTGATAAGATAGATTCTATTTTAATCAATCCAACTGCATTGAAAAGAAAAAAAGAAGAGTAAACCTCGGGTGGCTCACGCATATTAGTTCTATTTTCTACACAGGGTCATGAGGTAGATGCGTTTGGGATAGGCACCTATCTTGTCACCTGCTATGCTCAAGCTGCTTTGGGGTGTGTCTTCAAACTGGTTGAGATAAATAGTCAACCTCGCATCAAACTTTCTGAAGATGTTTCTAAGGTGGACCAGTCTTTATATTATAAACTTGTAGCAAAATTTCTGTTCTTATAACAGTTTGTGATTTTTCTCCTTATTTGTTCTAGGTCTCTATACCATGTAAAAAACGGTGTTATAGATTGTATGGCAAGGAAGGCTACCCCCTAGTGGACATAATGACCGGAGAAAATGAACCATCTCCAAAGGTGATGCATCAATCTGTTGATTTCTATTGTTTTTTTATGTGTTCAAATGCTTTTGTGAAAATATCAGCATTTTAAAACTATGCTACTTGCTATGTCAACTTGTGCGAATTTATTAAAGAAGTTTCCTCTGAGTAAGCTTAAAAGTCGACTTTCAAAATCATTGATTTATTCCTTATATTATATTCTGAGTGCCGATGCATCGGAATTATAAATTAAGGGTGTTGACTTGCAGCTCTTGATAGGTGAAGGAATTGTCCTGTTTTCCTTATTTTGAGATCCTTGAAATTAGGTTTTGGCACAAAAATTTCTGTTAACCGAGTTAAACTTTCTGTAACTCTTCCTTGGGAAGGCTGAACTCAAAATAGCATTCACTGGTTTCTCCATCCTTGAATGACCTTATTCCATCGTTATCTGAACTTTCAGGTGGGAGAACGAATACTATGCCGTCATCCTTTTAATGAATCTAAGAGAGCGTATGTGGTCCCACAAAAGGTCGAGGAGCTTATGAAGTGTTATTGGCCTGGGAGCTCAGGTGGGGTTTTTTTCTGTGATATGTTTAGGGGCATTCTGTATAGGACGCTTGCGTCTTCAAATTGATGCACAAGTTGATGCTATTATTTTCTAGAAATGCAGCAAAATATATTATGAAACTGGTTTAGCCTTGAAAATTCAAATTATCTTGTGTATCAACTTTAGCCTACTTTTAAAGTGTAGGAAGGGTCATTTACTAATACACTGCTTCATGTACAATTAGTTTTCAGCATCTAATACAACGCTTATGTTTCTTGAAGGTAAAGCAAGTGAAGAACTGCCTTCTCTGAAGGACATTAGAGAGCGATGCATCAGTCAGCTTGAGCAAATGCGGCCTGATCATATGAGAAGGCTGAACCCAACACCATACAAGGTACTGCATCTATACATTTTGCTCAAAACATCATTTCTAATTTTTTGGTTAATTTTAACTATTAAGAATTTTTTTCCTTGATGCCCAACAGGTGAGTGTAAGTGCGAAATTGTATGACTTCATTCATTTTCTATGGCTCAACGAGGCACCAGTTGGTGAGTTGCAATAAGGATGGGAAATGTATTTGCATGGAGTATTGAACAAAATGCAGGTCAAATAATTATTCAATTATTTCTATAGAGTTAGAGGAGCTTCAAATAGTCAGCACAAAGCCACTTATAGATTCATATATTACATTGTAGCTTGTACCTGATTTTGGGTTGGAGGAACAATTTGTTTCTTGAATAATCAATAAAATAGTTGATTTGTTGTTTTCGGTTAAAAAAATTCAGTTCCGTGTTGTTTTTATCAGCTCAATAGTACTTTGTAATTTGAGACAAACTCATGGAGCCATTCATAAAAGGTATGGGTTGAATCTCATCTACAAAAAAATAATACTGGAGGCAAAAATAATAAAAGGTAGGTCACATCTAAAACTGTCTGGCATGGGTTGTTTTCATTTAGAATCCCAAGGCTTTAATACATTTACTTGAATGACAACAAATATGGCCAAAACAGATGATTGATTGTACACTTTTGCTTTGTTGTTACAATTAAATTATGATGATGTGATTACAAAGGAACCAACAAACATTCAGTTACACATTTGTGCAGATTCCACCAGGAAAGAACAATATGACTTGGCTTTGAAGCCGTATTTACATTATTTGACAGTTCAAACTGCAACAGTTAAATCGTCCAACTGTACCCATCCATATGCACATCTATCCTTTATCTTCTGCACTGTTGATAGAGCCAAACCTACCACTGGTCGGATTTTACTCAACTCTTTCTCCAGCGGTATTCTTGTGCTGCCTTCCATCTGCAAATAGTTTACCATAAACTTAATTCATTATAAGCTCAAAATCTTACAGCATATTCTTTTCTGCAAAATTTGTAATCAAGTCATAAAAAGATCAGAGAATATGAAATAACCTTTTCAGTGCAACGTACAGTGTCCAATATATAGCAGAAGTATGAAAGCTGCTTGTAGAGATCAGCTTCTTTGTACTAGAGAAAACACATTTTAAAACACAATTTCAGCAAGTAGGAATAGTGCACATGAAAATGTCTTGGAAAAAATTCTGAATAAAAGCTTTAACTAATTGCTTTGATGCTCAGGTGGTATAGTTTTTGCATCATTTTAAGGACAATATAACCATTTGTTCATTTTAATACCATTTAGACTATATTATCATTAAAATTTAAACTTGAATTAGGATCCTTATGTGACCTAAAATCGCTCACAGGAAATTAAATGCTTTATATTCATTATCTCCAATTCTGGGATCAAAGTCGGTATCTTAGAAATCATTCATGTGGCACTGATATTTTTGGACATCTATATAGCTAGTGACTGGACAGTGCTCCAGGTTAATTGTGACTTTATAACATTCAGGTGCCTTACAAGTTGAAGTGATGGAATTTAAATCTTTAGAAAGAAAAGGTTCTGTTAGAGGTAAGAGCATGAGATGAAAACCTTTCTGATAAGATGCCCATTACAGCGAGGGTAGTTTGGGCAAATGGTTCCTCTTTCTGAATCACCAAGGAGCCGCAAGTTGAGACTGCGCGTAGTTTGCTTGCAAGTTTCATCATCACACTGAAAATGAGGGAAATTGATAAATAAGACAACTACTGAGTAAATCTATAATGACAAGTAGCTCAACATTCTGGGCAGTAATTTGCGATTAGTATGTTACCATCATTGAGCCCTTATAATACATTGAAACAAATCCATCTGCTTGCCTTTTGACCTGAAATAGAAACAATCATTGAAAAAACTCAAGATATACTTTGATTGAAAAGCTCAAAAATTGGGTTAGATCCTGTCACACAAGTTTCCCTCATGAAAAATTTCAATAAACAAATGCAGAAATCAATATATTACCTGGTTCGCTATCATTTCAGAAGATATTCTACCCATATCTCCTTCTTCTGGACATTTAGGACAATGCAATCTGCGCCAGAAATTGGATATAGATTCCTCTACTTGTGGTTTCACCTTCTCGCTGATTGACATACTAATAGAACTGAAGATAGCAGGAAATTCAAAAGCACCAGAGCAGCTTGGACAAGACAAAATCAATGGCTCACAACCCTGATATCTGCAATTCAATTCAAGAGAATGAAAGTGGGGAAATGGATGTGAAAATGCCATGTTACCATGCTACTGTTTCAGGCATAATTACACGTATAATGTACCATTGTCTTCAAAATATGTTAATAGGTCCTTTAAGATTACATAAGACATAATTACCTCTCCTCGTCATTGACAGCAAACAAAAGTGAACTTGAAGGATCATTGCTGATGGATTCAATTGATTTACCTTGGAACTGAAAAACCATGAGATGATGTAGGGTTATGCCAGAGAGAGATATCATTATACCACCACTTAAAACCTGATCCAGAAGGACGCATTTACCTTCGATGAGTCAAGGCCCAAACAATCAGCCAAACGCTCTGGGCTTGTGCCTTGAATTGAAGCGCATAGACGAGAAACCACAGGATGAATTTGTTGTGAGAGGTAGTAATCTATGTCAATCATCCATTTCTGGTCATCTTTTTTCAACTCATCAGGATGTCTAGCACGCTGTGCAATCCCGGTCAAACTTCCTGAGGAAGCACCCTGTTAAGAAAGGGGGGAAGAGTATGAAGAACGTTATTTCAAACTTGAAAGTATCATACACTTCTACTGCAGAGACTAATAATTTCACAGAAGTCAGTAACTACATCCCACACCTGCTCACAGCAAATGATATATGGTACAGTGTCACCAGCAGAGCAACCGGTGGTATAACCTCTTTGCTTCAATCTTAAAGCCACCTAAAAATGGATGGACAGCAGTAGAAGTTAATGCAATTTCTTAGACAAAAGCAGCAAAACTATATAAATATGATTAGACATCTATCAATGATAGTCACAAACTTTTAACACTCACTAGAACATGAGGTTGATTTTTGGCATCAGGATAGGCTTCAGGTGGTTTAGTCAATGTTTTTGTAATTACATATTTCTCCAGTGCTACTTGTCCATTCCTCATGTCCTCCTGAATCTGTTAAATAA
Organism: Codiaeum variegatum; assembly: GCA_948294925.1. Taxonomy (NCBI): domain Eukaryota; kingdom Viridiplantae; phylum Streptophyta; class Magnoliopsida; order Malpighiales; family Euphorbiaceae; genus Codiaeum; species Codiaeum variegatum. The sequence goes on from CAOJBK014818421.1 coordinate 14,885, forward strand.
GCACATTCGCAACCAG
>CAOJBK014819492.1:0-13885 GCA_948294925.1 Codiaeum variegatum
ATATATATATATATATATATATATATATATATATATAATTTATATTTATATTTTTAGGTTATAAATTTAATATATTTTATAATTATTTTATTATATAAAAATATTTATTTGGGGCAGGGAAAAAAATCCAGCGGGTTACGAGGCGGGGGAGCCGGGTTGGTCGTAACCCGGCCTCAACCCGCCCCGTTGCCATCCATGCAGGCTGGATTTCTAGGATTGACACTGTGTCTGAAACCTCAGATTTTTCAGATGTGTCATCTTTGATGGTAACAATACCATTTTTAAAAGAGAACTTGACCATTTGGTGCAAGGTAGATGGTATAGCCTTAGCCTGTTGTATGCAGTGTCTCCCAAGAAGCAAGTTGAAGCACGAAGTTACATCGATGATCTGGAAAGGAACTTTAAAGGTAGTTAGTCCCATAGTGATGGTCTGTGTTATCACTCTAAGAACTTCTCTCTTTGAATTGTCACTTGCCTGTAAAATTTGGTTAGAGGAGGTGAAGTTAGTAACTGCTAACCCTAAGCAACTAGCAACCTTTAGTAGGGAAACATTGAGGGCTAACCCATTGTCTATCAGAGTCATGGGAACCATCTTCTCTCTAGTGATCAAAGTGATGTATATGTGTTCCCCAAGCGGTATTTCATTGTCGGAGAAAAAGATTGATGCACCTTTCGTGGAGCTTGTGATTGATGGAAGTAGAGTTTCAGGAGTACTGTCAGGTGATATTTGACACTGGCTCAGCACCTTGTAAAGATTTTAGCAGTGAGGATAAGAAGACATGAGTAAATTCTATATGGAGATGTTGGCTTGAGTCTTCTTGAGTTGCTTGAGTACGGGATTCTCTTCAGGTTCATTAGTCCTTTTATTCTAAGCCGCATATTGATTTGCAGGTGTAGAAGCAGCAGAAAATTGAGTTATTCTGCCACTTCTAGTAATGGCATCTATTTCATCTCCTAGATGTCTTGGGTCGATGATAACACAATAGTAGTCATTATAGACTGACTTCGCCAATGAGGCTTGGCCAGTCAAAAGTGAGAAATTTAGGGAGAGTGACCTCTCTAAGAAGGATTGGCCATCTCTGGTGTAGTGATAATTGCTCAATGGCACAACACAATGATGAGGTATATTGAATCCCCTTCCTCAAATTCATTTAGGATTGCATTTACATTGTGTTTTGGGAGGATATTTGTACTAATGTTCACAGTGGTTAGCAAAAGGTCCTTTGCATCAACGAGATCTTGTATCTTATGACGAAAGGCTTTACAATCATCAGTCTTGTTCCTAGGCCTTTGGTGATAGTCACACCTCTCATTCATGTTGAAGTTTTTTGGTAGTGGGTTTGGAATGGACTTGGGCTTTGGTGGTTGGAAGGAACCCTTTTCTAGACATTACTTTAGGAGATAGCTTAATGTTAATCCCCTTAAGTTGGTGAATTCTCTTCATTGTATTTGAAGAGGCTTGGGGAATGAGATAACTTTAACCCCCCTTCTTTTCAAGAATTATTAGTTGTCTTAAAATGTAAGGATGAGGTCTGAGTTTCATCCTTGATGAGGCCAGATTCAACCCCATCTTCCAATTGGGTGCCAACATTCACAAGTGCTTTGAAATCAAACAGATATTGTGTTATCATTCTATCCTGATACATAGGTACCAAATTCTTAACAATGATGTCAACTTGTTTAGATTCTAATGGTCTGTTTACCATTTGGGAGGCTTTCTTCCTCCATTTGGTGATAAAAGCAGATAATGTTTCTTTTTGGCAACTGTTTAGTTATTTCAAGATCTCTTTTCTTAACATCAATTTCTTGATTATAGGAATATTATTTTATAAATTCAGTATAAATTGACTCCCAAGTCAAATTTTTAAAGTCATCTAATTAGATAAAATAAGTCAGAGCCACACCAGTGAGTGACTATTGGAAGAGCTGAGCAAAAAGCTTGCCTTCCACTCCTAAAGGGCGGAGTGTCTCGTTGTAAATCCTTAGATGAGTGCTGGTGCGGGTAATGCCATCAAACTTCTCGATGCTTGGTATTTGAAACTTGGATGGAAGCCTTACATTTGGAAATGGACTCATAGCCTTCACACCCATAACATTTTCTTTCTTCTTCAAGGCCTTTAAGATCTTATCCATCTCCTCATACTTCTCAGCCATAGTTTTAAGGAGTGGATGATCTTCAACCCCTATTGGGAAAGGATCCACAGTAAGGGTAGCTGGGGTGCTGTTTCCACGACCAGATTATGGATTTAGGATAATTACTTTATCAATCAAAATTTCCTTTCTAGCATTGGAAGAGGTCAAAGCATGATTGGTGGGCTGGATCCCAACTTGAATCAGCATGGGTTGTACTTTTCCCTGGATAATATGTTCTTGGGCTTGCATCGTAGCTGAAAAGGGTCTTGCTAATTTTTCAAGTCTTCATCCTATCTTTTCATAATCTCAGCAAACATCTCGACAATATTAGTGAGAGAACTCGGAGGTGCAAGTGGAGCAGGAGGAGTGCTGGTAGCAGTGGCATCAATAGTAGTGTCGAGGGCAATGTTGTCTTCGGTTGACATGTTGACCTTTTGAGACAGAAGAAACTGGGTATCAGCTCTTTGAAAAGTTTTAACCCAGTAGCATGCAGGTGTTTTTATGAAAAGGGCAGTTGTTTGACTTAAAGGATTGTCTGGAATAGTTTCACTTTATTCAACTTTAGTGTTTTGGATGTAGTGATGCATATATGCATGAATGCAAAAGGTTTCATGATGATAGTAATAGTTAGAGTCTTTTTGGGTACATGGGACCTAGGGTCAACTCTAATCATTACATGATAGCTTAGTGGTTTTAAGGTTCCCCGGCAACTAGAGGTGTGATATACCTAACCACATGTGATTAAAGAGATTCGCGTGGGTTAAACGGCTACGTGCAACCTCATTATCCCAATTGAAAGGATCAGAAGGTACACTTTAGAGTTGGATGATTTCACTATTGGCAAAGCAGTCCCAAGGAGGGAAGCTCACTCAATGTTACTATCTATCTAGGTTTTCCTAAGATAAAGGAGCATGTTGAGTGATACATGAAACCTACTTTCATACAAATTTAAACCAAAAGATTTTTTTTTTCAAAAAATAATCCACTTAGTTTTTGTCAGTTTTCCAAACTTCCCCAATGGAGTCCCCAGTTGTGAGGCCTCGTCCAAGTGGCCCACGGGATCTTTAAGCTCACCTCCGAGCTTACGGCTCGAAGGAAAACAATAAGGGGGGGGGGGTTAAATTATACATGGTGTCATAGATTGTGGATGGGTCACACATTTTGTGCATCCACATGTATTCGTTGGCAAGTACGTGGTGTGTTAAGTGTACAAAGTTGCCACCTAATGTTTAAGAAAATAGTTTTCTATGGTGATTAAGAAACCATTTTGAATTAACACCATTTTTTGAAAAGAATGTTTTTCACCCAATTGAAAAGGTTGTTCCTTTTGAACCAAAGGGGGTTCAAAAATTTGTGATCTGATAAAATAATTTTTATGAAAATAGTTATTACCATTTTACATAACAACTTTTGGCTTAAATAGTATGAATTTGGTTAAAAAATAGTTTTCATGTATGCATGAATAGCTATCATCGTGCTTGAATAGGTATCATGGTGCATGAACAACTTAACATGCCAAAATGATGCATAAACAAGCTATAATGCAAATGACAATCGCACAAAGAGGTATATATAAGATTACCCAGGGGGTCCTTTCTTTAGCCTATTTCAGGTTCTTGGGAAGGCATAACACCCCAAAGAAGCTGATAAAATTACAAAGGCTGAAATAATTGAAACTAAGGGATCTCACCTCCAGTCTTATGATCTAAGAGAAGCACACATTCCCTAAATACAAAACCAAAATCCAATAGCAATAATAATGAAATAAATAAATCAACACAAATAATGGAAATAATGAAATAAAATACAGTAAAAACAATAAAAGGAAATTTGAGTTTTGGATTTAAAGATGTTAGAAGGCTTGCCAGTGTATCCATTTGAATGAGAATCAAACCCAATGTCGTTCTCCCTTCTCACGAAGGGTTGGGTGTTGTTCTGATAATAATGGGTGGTTTGGATGTTTAGTAGCTAACCAATTTTAATTTATAATTTTGCTAGCTAAGAGACTATTATCCGTTTCAGATTATGATTAATAAAAATGATTTTGAATAATGTGAATTGATTATCTAAATTCATTTTAGGATTTAATTGGATTCATTTAATGAAAAGTAGATTCTCAGCAAAATATGCCTTAAATCATATTAAAGGGCTTAAAATTGAATTTTGATTAAAAAAAATGCCTTAACTAAGTTTTAAAGGGCTTAAAATAATTAATTCAGAGAAAGAAGTATATTTTACTGATTTTACCTTTTTTTAATGCCTCGGGATTGGAGGATCGGAGGGTTTGATGAAATTTGAGTGGATCTCCATTATGTTTGGAGAGCACTGGAGGCTGTCTGGTTGAACTAGACTAGAGGGAATCAGACTGCTGAACTAGCAGGAACCGTTGCAATTCTGAAAGATTGGATCGATTAGAGAAGGATTGTAGTGTTTAAGAAGTATTTTTGAGTGTTTATAGGCTATAAAATGTGATTAATTGTGTCTAAAAGGTAGTGGAAAAAGTCTCTCTTTCTGTTTTAGAAAATTCTGAATTTATAAGGAACCGTGCCAAAAACCATGGGGGAAAAACACTTGCATTTTGGCCAAAATGCATGCATGTGGAGGGATATGCAAGCGCGAGGGAGCAGAAGCATGCATGTGCCAAACTGTACATGTGCAATTTGGGCTATACATGTGCGAGCTACATTATGCATATGTGATTCGAGCCATGCATGCACGAGCCGGGTCATTTTGGGCCTGGGTTTTTGGGCTTGTCTCGGTCTAATCCAATTAGTTATTTTTTTGTTTTCTCGGTCCATTTGAAGTCTAAATTGAGCCCAGTCAGATCTTTTGGACTCGTATTGTTGGGCTGAATTTAATGGTGCCAAGCATTAATTAGACTATTGATGGTTGGGGATGAGGCTCCCTCAACAATGGATTACTCGAGGCTTCCAAGGTATGATCCTCTTAGCAAGCTAACCCGTTACTTACTATGATTGATGATGCAGTTCGATCACCTCCATCTTCATTGAAATATGATCATTTCTTATTTATATGGATTCTATTATGTCAATGTTTTTTTTGTCCAACCTAATGTCATCCAGCCAGCAATTATGTTGCATTTGCTACACTTGTTGATTATGGCCGAAGAGTAGTATTATGTTGCGAGTTAAGTCAGTGATTGTGTGTGTGTGTGTGTGTGTAGAGTGTGAAAGCAAGATTTTAATAATAACCCTCATCTCTAGGAAAATAGCATAGTAAGTAGGCTATCGAACATAGGGAATTTGAAGTTTTATATTGGTTAGATACCTACTAAATTAAATAGGAAATCATACAAGTGAAAGTGGTTGGTTAACTAAATATTAAAGTAATAATAAAAAGGTAAGTAAAATTATATGATAAAGGAGTTAGGATTGCAAATCAGGAGTATTTTTACAAGAATAGATGAACATATGATTGGAAGGATGGCATATAGTTTCTACATGCAATTCTCATGAAAAAGCGTTACTGCCTAGAGTTTGCATGCATTCTCATGTCAATGCAAAGATAGATAATAAACAAATACATAAGCTAAACTAAGTTCCCTTAAAGGAGATTGTTTGTCTTTAATTGTTTGTCTTTAAGACAATCTAATACTTTAAGTAATTCCTATTAATTTCCATTACCTTGCCCCAATTCTCATTGTGAACAAAATAACTATGGAGTTTTATATGGTGATCAAGTATACAAAACTAATTCGTCATAATAAGAACTAAATCATTTTCATCAAATATATGAATTGTTTCATCATTACAAACCTAACAGTACATCTAGCATAGAAACATGGCAATATGAATCAAATTAACTTACAAGGAATACACAATGAAATAATAACTTCAATACAACAAGAAAACTAAGAACTAGAACTAAAGTGTTTACAATATTTGAGAATTAAAAAGATAACTATTTGGTCCTTGAATGGTAACTAATTGGTATTCAATTCTCCTCTAAAACTCTACCAAAATAGGTTATTTATTAGTCATTAGGTTCCCCAAGAAGTGCCTCTTCTAAATAGGTGTCAAAATGAAAAGGTATGTTGAAGACTCATAGTAACTACTCATGCCCCACTGTCATAACTCGTGCCTTGCTCTCTCTATTATAACTCACGCTCTCTGTTCATAACTTGTGCCTTGGATGGTGGCTAGCATAGCATGTTGGCTCATGTCTTGGCAGGCACGATTGGCAACCAATACCCACTATCACAACTCGTGACGCTTGGGCATGACTAGAGATAAGCTTGATTCCTTTTTTGTTTTCGGCATTTCTATACTTCATTCACTTGTTCCTTGATTTCCTTAAGCCTTTAGCCTTCATTTTTTTATCAAAATTTTCCCTAATACCTATTGTGGTGTATTACACTCAACAAACACATTAAAAGCGCTATTTTTACACAAAAACACTTAATAACAAAGCATGCACTCATTCATCATTTATTAAATTTTCATTAGAAATTCATACCTAATTGCATCATATCACATTAGTTTCTATACTTGTAGGCAATGCCTACATGGCACTTGCTCAAATAGTTAGTGATTCTTCTTTCATTAAATTCAATGGGAGCCTTTGGTTACTACAGATATAGTTATTCACTTACTTCCCTCAATTGGCTTCCTTTAAGACTATTAAAACTTAAGTTGCCCATGGGATGTGGGTTTTGAAGGAATCTTATACTATGTCCATATAAAAGATCTCATGCTTCTTACTTTAAGGAAAACCTAATATATCAAATAACTTTTTATTTGGTGATCCAGACCCCTAACTCTTTTTCCTGAATCTCTCAAACATTTTTCCCACACCATGACTCACAATGCGCAAGAGGTATGGTCCCCATTCACTACCACTTGGCTTCTCCATACTGATGTTTCTCCTAAACACATTGGTAGTAATAATTCACTTGACTTATATGCTCCCTCATTTGAGATTTATATTCCTTCTTTATGGTGTCAGTAATTTGGATACGTCTAAGGGATTCCAGCTATACCTTATTTAGTAGCCACACCTCGCACTACTACTACTCCTAATCAAGTTCTTACACTGATTAATCATTGGTAAATTAGTCTATTCCATATCCCTATCTACCATGTTTTTGATTCTGCAACTAAGGTGATTGAGACTTTTGATAGGTGGTGGGAACCTATATTTGGAGCAATTGTTCCTACTTTATCTGGAGGTAATTTGTCCTTTCATGTGTATGTGTGTATCTTCCTTCACATAATTCATTTTCTGAGACTTTAGTTCATTTTTTATGTTCAATGATCTAAAGGGAATGATGATGCTACTCAAGATCCTTATGAAGCTAACACTTCTTTAGAAAAAGGAAGCAAAAGTGAAAAAATTAATGTCACCTCCTATTAAAAAGAAGAAGGAAACTCATACTTCTTTGGTCCCAAAGGAACCACCTGGGTTAAACCTGTGAAAAAGAACACAACATCTACACCTACCCTGTAGTCTTAAATAGTTCATACTTTTGGACACTGAAAGCATTCATCTTCATATCCCATCATCATATCTGACTCTGTGCATTATACTTCCATTGAGAATGAGCATGAAGAGATCCCATCTAACTTCCCCACTGAGGAGGACCCTTCCATGATAAACCTTTCCACTACAGCTATTAGTATCGAGTCCACCATGCCATCTTTTGGACATTCTCATCAATGTCGTCTCTTCTAAAGATAGGCCTTTAGAAGCTAAAGCCACTCTTCCTTCTTGGGTACCACTTTTAGCATGCTTATAAAACTTTCTCCTTTTACTCTATATATATATATATATATATAATTTCATCTACCTTTCTTATCATAATTGCAGGATTCTGCAACTAAGAGAACTAGGTTAACACCCATCAATCCTAGGGATACCTAGGTTGCTAACCTTGATTTCTCTTTCCTCACTTTTGCTTCAACTAACACTTGTAACATGGCCCCTAAACCAACATTTCAATCTACTATTGTAGCAAAGACTATGCTTTACTAGCTCTTTTATTTAAATTTATTCACTTTGGCTCCTACTAAGTGAGATTCCATATTCTCAACCATCTCTATACTTACATCAGATGTTACTTCTTCTAATGGAATTTCTCATTTTGATGACTTAAGGATAGGATTTTGGACACCTTTACTAATACTGGAATGGATTAACTTTTGAATATTTGTAGGACCAAATATCCTCTTATACCCAAAAGAAGACCTATCTCGATCACTTAGACTCTAGCCACAAAAGTCCTTTGAGGGATTATGGTGAGTAAGGAGGTAGGCACTATTAGACTGACTGGTTTGACAATCTTATTTTGATGATAAAAAAACTACTTTATTTTAGAAATGTTGTATGCTTTGAAATGTTGCAGATGCTCATTAGATGCAGTGCCACCTAATGGTTTCCAGAAGCCAGTACGTCTAGCGCTACTTGAAGATGGTTCAAAAGTGAAGACTTGTTCTGGTTAAGGTAGCTTAGGTTTAGGAATTTTTACTTAGCTTATTGTTAAATGGATCACCTTTTATTATGTTCATTATTGCACACATGATCCATGCATATCACAAAATTCCTTAATACAAAAATAAACTTTTAGAAGCACAAAGGAATGTGTCAACATTCATCTGATAGCATAAAACAACCTTTCAAAATGTTCTTCATAGTCTTGGTTCAAATGGTACTGCGTCTAAAGCATTGAAGGATTTTTCTCATTCTAGTCATCTGTTTGTATGACATCACATCAGAAGTAGACAAACATGTTACTTTAAGAAAAAGTGCTATTGTGAAACGAAATAATTTTTAAAGACATTTTATTTTTGAAATTCAAAAATTTCCCTCCAAAAACCACCTTCATCTTCAAATTCTATAAATATACTTCATTTTTCATTAATGAAGGATTGGTTCATGCATTTTATGCTTTGAGAAGAAGTTCTTTAAAGTTATAAAACTCAAGAGATGCATTTATTCTTCTAAATTCTCTTTGTCTCTTGAGCCTTTACTTCTCAATCATCATTGAAAAGAATTTTTCATGCATTAACTCATCTCAAATTTGTTAAACCACTTTTGTACATCATCTTTAATTTGAGATCAAAACAAAAAATTCTTTTCTCATGCAAATTCTTTGAGCATTTAAAGTTAATCCATATAGGAGTTTGTATTTTTCACTTTATTTTGTAAATCTTTAGAATCTATAAGTGTATCTCACTTTAGTGGCCTGTGCACCTAAAGGTTGAATCTGGAGGAGTCACAGCTGTCCCTAATAATAGACTATGAGGGTCATCTATCCCTAATATAGGTGAGAGGTTATTCAGACGCCTAATAAAGGTCTGAGGGATTAGGTGAGGAATGGATCCTTATCTGGGTTAGCATCTAATTGTTGTACTAGCCCATTGAAATAAAGGTGCTTATTGGAAATATTAAGGTGTGATCCATATGGACTGGATGTAGGTATTAGCACCAAACCAGGATAAAATTGTTATGACTCATGTGTTATATGATTTCCATTTCTCATTATGTTTTCTCTCTCAGCTAAAAGAGCATTTTGCAATAATCTCTGCATCTTATTGCTTATGTGTTTCTAAGTGTTATATTTACGTTTTAAAAGCATTAATTTAAATTGATTAGCTACGTATGCCTCTAATAGCTTAAATGGTAGACTATTGATAATATCTTTAAAGTGCTTCTAAGCATTATTAGAAAGCAATGCAGTCAATTTCAGTTATTCATTAGATGCAATTGAATCTAACCTTATTATATAACATAAGAAGTGATCATTTCATAGTTAACTAAGCTAAATTGTTTTCATACATCTCATTACCAAAAGAAAAGAGTTGAGTTGAAAAAGAAAAGAAAAGTAAAATTTGGGGTCGTCTAATTCACCACCCCCCTAGACGTCTGACCGTACTAATATGCACTATATAGGAAAAGATTTAGAAGTTTACAGATGAAAATGCAAGTCCTTAATCCAAGTGTACCATGTTTATTGATAAAGGTGAAAAAGTTTATTGTGAATCACTTTGTGCTGGGTAAGAATTGGGCATAGTGGGAGGTTATGTGACATGCCAATATTCTGAAGTCCAAGTATAAGTGGTTGAATGTGATGCTTTAGAGGTAAGGCGACTCATGTATTGCACTAACTGACTTAAGCTTAAGTCTTATGATCTTGAAATTTCATGAGATCCTTTAGATTTCCAACACATTTTGTCTTTTTTTTTAAAAAAAAAAATTCCCATAGTATGTCTCCACTCTAGACTTTAGCCTTAATTCTATGTAGACTTTCTTTCTTGGACTTATACTCATTTTGGAATGCACTTGATCAAATTTTGGATGTTATGTTTTTTACTTTTTTATTTCATTAAAAGTTGACTAAGGCCTACTTTATTTGTAAACATTTAGTTATGTAAAAGGTTTATTTTTTGAAAATAAGTACTTAGGCCGTAGAATCGACCCTATTTTCCACTCTCTATATATATTTGAATTAACATAGGCAACACTTATTTGGCCATGGCATCAACCTAATTGACCATTTTCTTGACTTTCCCTCATTTCCCACATAAGGGGAAAGAATTCCTTGAGATATTTTCCATTGATAAATCTTTTATGAGTGTCTCCTTGCAAGCTTGCCAACCTGTAGGCATTTTCTTTGACCACTTACTAAACTTTTAGTCTTTGAAACCAATAGGTAAGACAAGATTTCATACTAAGTCCCTTTCTTGAAACACCTTTGTCTTCATCGTTTAATTATAGGCTCTTACAATTTTCTTTTCTTTTTTTCCTATAATCATTGATTAAGAGCTTTCATCCTTGAATCCTCTAACTCTTCAAGTTCCATCATCATAGCATAAGGATAATCCTCTAGAGTGAGATTATGTTGCTTGGATACTCTTAATGAGGGAACCATCTGTGAACCCTAATTTTAGCACCATTAAATTCGGTCTATCAATACAAGTCCAATGAATCTGACCGGGCTCAATTTGGACTTCAAATGGAACCAGAAAACCAAAAAAAAAAAACAAATTGGACAGGACTGGAACGGACCCAAAAAATCGGGCCTAGAACCCAGGCCTGAAACAATGCAGCACATGAGCATAAAAGAAATGGTGCATGCGTGAAAAACCTAACGCATGCATGACAGAACTATCGTGTGCATGACATGATCTGTTCATGCTTGGCGCGCACAACGCGTGTGAGAGTCTTCTGGCACATGCATGACACCCCTGACATGTGTGTAACACTATTCACACATGCTTTTTATTTTCTGGGGTTTTAATACGATTCCCTATAAATATGTCATTTTACAGAACAAAAAGATAATTTTTCACACAACCTCATTTCCGATTCTGATACACATTTTAGTCTCCCAAGTACTAAAAACACTGAAAATCATTTCCAAACATAGTCATTTTTCCCTAATTAGTCCAATTTTCTAGAGTTGTTACAGTCCTCCTTAGTTTATCAGTTTAGTCATTTTCAATCCGATTTTAGATAGTCCTCTTCCAGTACTCTTCGAACACAATGGAGAAACGCTCAAGTTTTATTAAGCCTTCAGATCCACCGATTTCGAAGTCCCACAAAAAGGTAAATACGATACAATATTTTCTAATTCCTTTTTGTTCTAAATTAAACCCTTAAAATTGATAAGACATTTTCCTTTATCAAAAATTTATTTTTCTGAAATAATTCAATTTTAAGCCCTTTTAATATGAATTAAGGTATGTTTATCAAATGATTATTTTTTCTGAAATAATTCAAACTGAATCCCTTTAAATCTGAATTAAGGCAGGTTTATGGAAAATAGATTTTCATAAATAAAAATCAATCAAATCCTAAAATGAACTTAGATGACTCATTCAAAAATCTTTTTTCATTAATCAAAGATCAAACCACCCACTGTTATTAGAACAGCCCCCAACCCTTCGCGAGAAGGGAGAACGACATGGGGTTTGATTCTCATTCAAAGGGATACGTTGGCAAGCCATTTCACGACTTCAGCTCTAAATCTTTATTTTTATTTTATTTCATATTTTTTGTATTTTTTTAATTCGATATGCTATATCTATTTTATTGTTATTGTTATTATTATTGTTGTTGTTATTAAATTGTGCTGTTGGGGAATGTGTACTCCTCCCAGATCATAAGACTTAAGGGGAGATCCCCTAATTTTAATCATTTTATTTTATGTTATAATTGCTATTGCTTTCTTTTAAGGTGTTGTGCCTTCCCTAGAACCTGAAATGGGCTAGAGGAGAGACCACTAGAAAATCTTGTTTTACTGCTTTATGCGATTGTCATATGCATTATATTTTTGTTCATACATAATTTTGGCATGCTTATCCTGTTCATGAACCATGATAAATTGTTCATGCATACACAAAAACCGTTTTAACCAAAATCACACATTTTTAAGCCAAAAGTTGTTATGTAAAAATTGTAAAATGTATTTTTCATAAAAATTGTTTTATCAGATCATGAATCCTCGAACGTCCTATGTTTCAAACAAGAACAACCATTTTCAATTGGGTTAGAAATATTTTTTCTAAAATGGAGTTAAATCTAAATGGTTTCTTAATCGCCATGAAAAAATCTATATTCTTAAAGATTAGGTGGCGACTCTTAACACTTACACACCACGTGCACGCCAAAGAACACATGTGGATGCACAAATGTGGGAATCGGCAACAATCCATGACGTGATGCAAAATCCAACTCCAAGTAGTTTGTTTACTTTGAGCCATCAGCCACGGAGGCACACTGGAAGATCCTGCAGGCCGTTCGAACACGGCCTCACAACATCTCTTCCATTGGAAAGACCATGACGATAGATAAGAGTGAAAAGACATATAATTGTTTCACTTCTTTTAAATGTTATTTTAGTCCATAAACTCTAAGATAGTAGTATATGCCAATCCTTAGGATTATTGTCAATCATTTTCATTATGATGTTGATTAACCCGTTATTTGATGCCTCAACTTATCCATTGGCTTATGGGCAGTGAGGTATAGAATTAAATAGTTTGATGCCATAATCTTCCGCGAAGACTTTTATTTCTTCACCAGTAAACATGTGTCAAATCCGATTTCCAAGAGATATGACGGTCTTAGGGCTTTGGGTGTGTACTTGACGTCCGAAACCCACGGAACTCTAATCATTCATCTAGTTGTCAGATACTATCCATTTAACCATGTATCTTAACTTAATAAGCATAATGAACTCACCTCCACAGGGTCGCCCAGTGTCCAAATATCTCATTACAATTTTACTTTTGAACTCATAAAATTACAATATACAAATTTACAATATTTCTCAGCTATAGGCATCTATCTAATATAATCATGACCTTCATTACCTTAGCTCAACCCTTTTTCTCATTCTTAGTCTCTTGAGCATCTGTCTTTTCTTTCGCTTGCACTTGGGAAGTAGGTCCTAATAAAATAGGGCGAGTCAATGACTCAATGAGGCATTATAGAAAAATAGCAAGGGAGTAAACCTTATCGAGCATTGGATTCAGTGGGCTCATGAATGATAGTTAATGCTTTAATCTATATCTAGAAATTGATTCTTTTGATTGTTATCAAGAATGTAGAGGTATAAAAAATTTATATAATAAGTTCGGATCAAGGAATTCTTTAACTCATTTGCGTTTATTTATTAATTTTGCTGTATTGATGAGATTTATCCAAGGTTTCCTCATATATTTATACATATGCAAGAGTTCACGCATTGTAATATTTCTACTTCTTATCAGTCCCTCATGTAGATTGAGAT